>JALGBA010000255.1:0-202500 GCA_023970755.1 Azemiops feae
TCCTTCCTTCCCTTTGTCCCTTCCTCCTTCCCTCCCTCCCCCTCATTGTCCTTTCCTTCCTTCCTTCCTTCCTTCCCTCTTTGTCCCTTCCTTTCCTCCCTCCCTCTCACTGTCCTTCCCCTCCTTCCTTCCTTCCCTCCTTCCTTCTTTGTCGCTTCCTCCTTCCCTCCCTCCCTCTCACTGTCCTTCCCCTCCTTCCTTCCTTCCCTTTGTCCCTTCTTCCCTCCCTCCCTCTCACTGTCCTTCCCCTCCTTCCTTCCTTCCTTCCCTTTGTCCCTTCCTTCCTTCCCTCCCTTTCATTGTCCTTTCCTTCCTTCCTTCCTTCCCTCCCTCCCTTTCATTGTCCTTTCCTTCCTTCCTTCCTTACCTTTTGTCCCTTCCTTCCTTCCCTCCCTCCCTCTCATTGTCCTTTCCTTCCTTCCTTCCTTCCTTCCTTCCTTCCTTCCTTCCTTCCTTCCTTCCTTCCTTCCTTCCTTCCCTTTGTCCCTTCCTTCCTTCCCTCCCTCTCATTGTCCTTCCCCTCCTTCCTTCCTTCCATTGTCCTTCGATACACCGTCCAGATCCCAGCCTGGTTTTGGCAGGCAGCGGTGCATTCTCACCACACGGAGCGGCCGATGAGGTGAACCGGCAACATCACGGCCCTGCCTGTGCGTGCGCAGAGGCAGAGGAGAGCGCATGTGCCTCAGCCTCTGCCCGTGCGCAGGCAGGGCCTGGATGTCGCTGGTTCACCTTGCCAGCCGCTCTGTGTGGTGAGAATGCGCCAGGCTCGGTGTGTGCAGCTACAGCTGAGCCACCCGCGCTCACCAGCCGCTGGGAAGCCGCGTGCGGCCTGGCCACCGCTCGGAAGCGGCCACCGCACAGAAGCTTCCCCTTCACTCCGGCCAGCGAGCCAGATGGGCAGGGGCGCAAATTGCCGTGTGCTCAGGAACGCCGATTCCGCGCCCCTGCCCAGCTCGCTCGCTTGCCGGCGCCCACAATCTGCCCGGCCTCCCCTCTGCCTGCTTTGCACAGCTCCTCCTGGGCCCCCCGCGCCCACCGTTAACCCTCCCGCCACCATGCAGTGTAAGGTTGGCGCCCCCGCCCAGATGCCCTTGCCTCCCCCAAGCATTTTTTTACTCACCTGCTTTCAGCTGCACTCCCTTTCTCCTTTTGCTTCTCTGCCTTTGCCACGTGCTTGTGGGTAAAAAAGAAAAAGTTCCATGAGACTTTCTAACTTCTCGCAAGAAGTTAGAAAGTCTCATGGAACTTTTTTTTTTTGTCTCACAAACACATGGCAAAGGCCGAGAAGGACAGGAGAAAGGGAATGCTGCTGAAAGCAGGTGAGTAAAAAAAACGCTTGGGGGAGGTGAGGGCATCTGGGTGGGGGCGGGGGGGACCCAGGCAATGCATCGCGCAGCTCCAGCGGAATCTCCACCCGAAGACTGCGTGAGGCTGCCTGCCGCCCCCAAGGCGGCCGCCAATCAGCTGGAGCTGCGCGCTTTGATCCTGGGCGCTCAGTAGGACCCAGGCAACGTGCAGTTCCAGCTGACTTGGCCACAAGCCTCTGCGGCGCTGCCGCCGCTTCATCTCATCCACTTTTACACTTTTTTTAAAAAAAAAATTCAAAAATATTTTTTTTAATATTTTTTTTACATTTTTTTTACATGTTTTTTCAACCCGTCCTACGCGTACCACCAGCCATGTGCTCACGTACCACTGGTGGTATGCGTACCACCGGTTGAAAAGCCCTGGCATATACCACGTTGCTCAGTTTGTGTCTGGGTGTTTTATCCTTAGGGTGGACAAGCTTCTGCCTTAGTGTAATTGTGAGTTTGAAGTGTGTATGTATGTTGTGTTGGCTGAAGATCCTCCTGAGCTTTTCCGATATTCCTGCAACATATGGAATTACAACATTGCTTCGTTTATTGTTGTCTTCGTTGTCTGTTATGGAGGAGCTCCTGCTGGGTCTTTGTTGAGATTTGATGAAGGCCCACTTGGGACAGCCACACGTTCTGAGGGCTTCCTTGAGATGTTTTAGTTCTTTTTCTTTCCCATCTTTGCTGGTAGGCAGAGCTTCAGCTCGGTGGTGTAGGTTCTGATAACTCCCGTTTTGTGCTCCAGTGGTGGTAAGAATCAACATGTAAATATTGATCTGGGTGTGTGGGTTTTCTATATACTTCAATGTTAAGGCTTCTGTCTTGCTTAATGTATACTGCACAGTCCAGGAAGACCAGACTATTTTCCTTAACATCTTCCTGGGTGAATTTAATGTATCTGTCCACAGAGTTGAGGTGTTTGGTGAACGCTTCCAATTCTTGTGTTTTGATCTTGACCCAAGTATCATCCACATACTTATACCAATAAGTGGGTGGAATTCCTGCAAAGGAGTTTAGGGCTTTTGTTTCTACCTCTTCCATGTAGAGATTGGCCACAATGGGGGATAGAGGTGAACCCATGGTGCAGCTATGTTTCCATTTACTGTAAGTGTCTGTAGGTTTCTTCTGGTGGCCTCTTCTTTAGAATGGCTTGCAGTTGTGATTTTGGAACATCCCACCCATTTTGATCTTGTTTTCCTATCAACTTTCCTTCCCATGGAACCTACTCAGCTTTGCCATGAGGGGTTTGGCTTTCATTTGTCAGTAAGGATGCAAACTTCATTGTTGTTACAAGGATTTTCTGTTGTTCCTAAAACAATTCTTGAGAAAGTCAGTTGAGAAATGAATACTGGCTGCCCTTCATCTTCAATGAAAACTGGTGCACAGACGGTGTTCAGTTGATGTGCTATCTCATTATCTTCTTTCAGATTTTCTTCAAATGTTTTGTTCTCCGGGGATTGGCTATTTGCATTTTCCCATGTCTTTTAAAATTTATTTACATAAGTTGTATATGTGCATAATCCTTTTTGCAACTGTTATTGCCTTCTATTATGCAAATGTGTCTTCTCTGCTCTCATTTGGGCAACATTCTCCTGTAATAGTGTCCCTGCCATTTCTCATTAAGGATGCCAGTAGCCTCTTGAATTTGCTTGTGTCTTTCCCAATCTGAGCTGTGCATCCAGGCTGAGCTCTTATTAATCGTGGCATTGGAGGGGATCTTGGAAGCTACCCAGCCTCCTGATCACGGCAGGGGTCCGAATGAAGGCATTCCAAATAGATGGCGTCCAGCTTCTGCTGATAGACCTCCATCAGCTGTTTGGGCTTTGTGGCTTCAATAAAACCCAAATATTTTGGACAGATTTGATCTGGGCATTCTTGTTTTCCCTAATCTCCAGCGATTGCCTGTATGTGCTAAAAGTCATTAAAGGGCTAATCTTTCAATTAGCAAATTTGGCTATGCAAATTTCACTGCAATGTAGTATGCTTTAAATACATACATCTTTCTGTCAGCTGCTGATATTGAAAAAGTGGCATCCATCCATCTGTGGACTGTTCTTTCAAGGGCAGGCATTATTTTTCTCGGGTACAGTATTTGTGTTTCCCATTTCCTCTGGGTTCCTTCTAAAATCTTTCATTTCACACTGTTGGCATGAATAGATCCGTGTGTCTTAATATTCATGGACTAGATAATTGTCCATTTATTAACTGAAATAGAGCAGAGATTCTTTGCAAGAGATTTCTTAGATAAGAATATTTTTTTGATGGCCATCTCTTTTATTCTAAGATGGTCCTAGTCCCTTGCCTCACCATGCTTTAATTACAGTAGTGTTGGTCCTCATTTTGATAGCCCAGTAATGGGTGTCTTTGTGGCATCTTTGAGTCAAATTGCAGCCTTTCCCCCCCCCCCCTCTTTCTGACATCTCTGGATACAGGGTATTCCTTACTGCAGATGTCTGCGTGCCCTGGACTGTTCACCCAGAAAGTGGCTGGACTCAGTACTGTCTCCTTGGCCCAAGTCTGAGATGTTTATTAATTGTGGGGTGTTATTAATTTGCATTTAATTATATAAGTAGCACTTAAGGGATGGCTGAGCAGCTTCAGCAGCTGTTTCTCAATGAGAACATTGTGTCTTTTGAGAACAGGCTTGGACCAAGATGACAAGCCGAGTTAGAGTTTCCCTCTCTCACTGTTTCCTGACATCCTAAATGAAATGGATGCTGCACATGAAATGTGGCCTTAAGTCAGGAACACCAGTGGGAAGATTCCTTTTTCTGTCCCTGTGAGTTGATTGGACCAGAGACCTCTGGATGACTCAGAAGAGCAGCAAAAGACAATTCCATTTTAAAAGGTTCTGAGTTAAAAATAAAAACCTGAAAAGAAATGAATATATAAAGATCTGCCAGCACATGGAGCGAGGGATAATTGGAGAGTGAATTACCATGGTACTGAATACACACAAACACAGCACCTAAAATTGTGAGTCTCCAGCCTGTGGGTATTTATTTCTTCTACAAATAAGCCACGCTGCATTTCATTGTTCTGGAGGACTCAAATGTGCTTCAGCTGTGGCAGGACATGTCATCACGAATTGAGCCCATTGAGTTTTCCTGTATGTAAATATATGAGAGGATGGATATTGTTGCCCTTTACACCATTCAGGGTCTTTTTTCCTTTCTGTTTTAGTACGAGATGCTAAAAATCTTGTTCCGATGGATCCCAACGGCTTGTCAGACCCATATGTGAAACTCAAGCTCATACCTGACCCAAAAAGCGAGAGCAAACAGAAGACGAAAACCATCAAATGTTCTTTGAACCCCGAATGGAATGAGACCTTCAAATTGTGAGTATTGCTAGACAAAACATTTGAATGTTGGTTGTCGTGTGATTTCCGGGGCACCCAGGGCTGTGGTGGCACAGTGGTTAGAATGCAGCACAGGTAATCCTCGACTTACGACCTCAGTTGAGTCCAGAATTCATGTTACTAAGTGAGAAATTTGTTCAGTGAGTTTTACTCCATTTTACGACCCTTCTTGCCACATTTGTTAAGGGAATCACTGCAACTGTTAAATTAGTCACACGGCTGTTCAGTGAATCTGGCTTCCCCAGTGATTCGCAAAAAATGATCACATGACCCAGACACGGCGACCATCATAAATATGAACCAGTTGTCAAGCATCCAAATATAAATCAGGTGACCACAGGGATGCTGCAGCAGTCATAAGTGTGAACAATAGTCATAAGTCACTTTTTTCAGTGCTGTTGTAACTTCGAACGGTCATTAAATGAACTGTGGTAAGTCAAAGACTACCTGTATGGCAGGCTAATTCTGCCAACTGCCAGGAGTTCGATTCTCACGGCTCAAGGTTGACTCAGCCTTTCATCTTTCCGAGGTCCGTAAAATGAGGACCCAGATTGTTGGGGGCAAGAGGCTGACTCTGTAAACCGCTTAGAGAGGGCTGCAAAGCGGTATATGTCTATGTGCTGTTGCTAATGCTGTCCATATCTTAAAACAGGCAGTCAAGAAAGGGCATAATATTGCTGGACAAACATCTCATGTCATCCCTTCCTCCAGATCCCCCACTGTGTAGGAAACCAGAAAGGGACTATAACTCAGACAGAACCCAGGCAGAAAATCCCATATTCAGATGCCAGGTGAAGGAAAAGACTTCCCCAGTGGCAGATCTTGGACAGCTTTGACTCCAAAAACACTGGAGGTTTTTAAAGATGAGATCAGTCAACCATTTGTCTGGAATGGTATAGGGTTTCCTGCTTGAAGAGGGGGTTGGACTAGAAGACCTCCAAGATCCCTTCCAATTCTGTTATTCTGTTATTCACAGCATAGACAAGAGTAACCGAGATGGAACTATGGTGTTCCTCAAAGGGAGGCAGCTTCCAAGAAGTTCTGCTCCCTGCCTTAATTTCCTGGGCAAACTTTTCAGATTTCTTCCTCACTATGGGGCCTGCTGCAGCATAGCATGGGAGGGGGGAATCCATTCCCAAATCCCTCTCTGTGCCAATGCTGCCTCTCTGTGAAGAGGCACAGCGTTGGCAAGGAAGGGAGCCGTGCTGAGCTTCAGGCTGTCAGGGTGCCCGAGGAGAGAAATCTACTGTTATGCATGAAAGTAAAGCTAGATCTAACATATACCTCCATCATTCCATTCTCCATCTTCTTTCTGTTTTTTGTTGCCAAACTTTCTGGGATTTTCAGGGCTCTCCATCTCACATCCACCCCTGCTTAATTTATTATAGTTCGCAGCTTCAGATACCTCAAGGCAGAATTTTAGCTACCTGCAACTTCCCTAGAATTAATGAAGAGGGGGAAAATGTTGCATTTTAAGAAAGGAGAATGGGGAAGTGGTATTTTTTCCCCTTTCCTCTGCCAGTCGGAAAACTCAGAAAAATATACTATAACATTGTATAGAAACTGACATTTTTGAACATTTTCATTTGAAAGGGCCAGTGTCTAGACCAGGGGTCTCCAAACTTGGCAACTTTAGGACTCGTGGACTTTAACTCCCAGAATTCCTCAGCCAACCATGCTGGCTGAGGAATTCTGGGAGTTGAAGTCCACGAGTCTTAGAGTTGCCAAGTTTGGAGACCCCTAGTTTAGAATGTCAGCATTAGGGGCGCAGGCTACTCTTGAAGACCACCACTTCCCAATGATGGGTGATGACGGGTGAAATGCATGGAAGCTTGCAGAAATGCATGGAATGCATGGAAGCTTGCATCTTAATATCTCTTCTCTCCCCTCCTCCCCCTGTTTTTTCCAGCCAGTTGAAAGAGTCCGACAAGGGCAGGCGACTATCGGTGGAGATCTGGGACTGGGATCTGACCAGCAGAAATGACTTTATGGGATCTCTGTCCTTTGGCATTTCAGAGCTGCAGAAAGCCGGAGTGGATGGCTGGTATGGTCCTTTTGTCTCTTGGGCCCTCAGTGGCTCTCCAGTTAAATAAAAACGGGGGTGAGAAAAGAAACGGGGAAAGCTGCATGGAGGTGTTTGGAGCTCTTTGGGGAACCCCCGCTCGAGCGGATGGCCAGTAAATGTAAATAAAGTACATTCATGAAATATGTTAGAAATTGCTGCAATTAGGGTGGAAAAAATCTAGTCTCCTTATGCTGCACATCTTGCAGGGGCCTTTCTGACTTAAGGATGAGTTTGGCATATTCTGCTGCTGTCCTGACATGCACCGCCAAGTGACGTCCCCTGGACATGGCTAGGATTGCAAGCCTAAACTCTAAATGCCACCAACTCTTGACAGAAGCCTGTCATGAAGATCTGCCCTCTCCCCCAATATACCCTGGCCCGGGTTTTCTGGAAGAATCCAGAAGAATCTCTAATTTTGATTTCTAACCCTCAAGGACAGAGTAATGGCAGTGAATCCATCTTAAAGTCACCTTGGCCAGTCTGGTCAAGGTCAAGAGATCCAGTAGACGTGGTTCAGCAACAGCTTCCTCAACGCCCCCAACAACAGCTGGGTCAGTTCAGGACCGTCCTGCCCAGATTCCTTCCCCCTCCCAGGGACTAGTTTATCACAAACTAGGGCTGATCACTTTTACCACCATTTTTGCCGGAATGGGAGAACTCGCTTCGGTCTTCTCGGCCCGGCCTGCTTGCAACTCAGAAACCTTGACTTGCTTGCATGGAAAGGGCAGATTTGGAGCTGAGACCGAGAGACGGGAGAAGGGGGGCTGGGGAGAGAGAAAGCAGATGCCCTGGCACTCACCCCAAAGGCGGCTGCGGTCAGCCCGTTTTTCCCACATTTGGCTCCTTGTGGCGGACTGGGAGTAAACGGGTCAATCCCAAGAATCCCCAAGGAATCCTTCATTGATCAGCCGGGGAAATGCCACTGGACCGATTAGGAATTCTTTCTGGCTGAGTAAATCGTCCCGGAGAAATCTGCAACCCCTTTTAAAATGAAGCCGCCCAAGAGCCTCTTAGAATAGAATAGAGCTGGAAGGGACCTTGGAGGTCTTCTAGTCCAGCCCCCCGCTCAAGCAGGAGAACCTACAGCATCTCAGACCTATGTTTTAGTCTCCAGGCCTTGGATCATCTTAGTTGCTCTTCTCTGAACTTTTTCCAAGGTCTCAACATCTTTTTTATAGTATGGTGACTAGAATTGGTTGCAGTATTCCAGGTGTGGCCCAACGCTCACCATTTCCCCTGTGCGTTTTGGCGAGGCTGGAGACACAGGACTGGTACCTGGATGTCAGCAGGGTAGAAGAAAACATTTCACTTCTCATCCAAGAAGCTTAATCAGTTCTGATGGTGGGAATATGGAAGGAAAGGTACTGACAGTTGAGGCTGGATTGTGGGGGGATGGAAGGAACGTATTTCTTTGTAAACCTCTGGACATTCGCACTCTCGCTGAGAGGCATTGAGACCTCTTGGGTGTTTATCTGTGTTCTCAGGATCATCTGGAGTGCAAATGGGTATGAAATGTTCCTGGAACGAAGTCCACATTCTGGATAGAGAGGATCATTGGTTTGAAAGAGGGGTAAAAGAGTCTCCGTCTATGTTAAAATTGAGCAACCCTCCCTTAACAAAGGGGGAGGAATAAGACACCACCCATCTCCTGTCTACAACATAGTCCTTTCAGCAGTTCCAAGAAGATTCCACCTCCATTTCCACTCTAATGAGGGCACAGATAAACCCCCCAAGTGGCCTCAAGAGCTCTAAGGAGAATGCTAATGACCAGATGACTACAAAGAAATATGACCCTTCTCTCCCCCTCCCCCATCATCTCTTCTTCTTCTTCAAGGAAAAAAGAGTCCAGTTGCCTTTTGAAAAAACCTTTGAGACAAGGTATCTTGACAGCCTGACAGAGATTCTCTCTGCTACTGTCATACCAAAGAAAATCAAGGCAGAGCAATCTTAAGATTCTTTCTGACTCACTCATCCCTTCCATACCTGAGCTGGTGTTTATGTAACACCACTGAATACCTTCGTCAAGGCCATTTCCACACTCCTCTGTGACTCTGTAACCATTAGGAATCACTGAATTTCTAGGACAACTACAGAAAGCATATATTTTTTTACCAGTGTCAGAAAACACACTTATTGTAATTTGGATGAAGAAGAGCCATAAATATCTTTTCTGGAAAATTTGAATGCATGGCAATATTTTTGATTTATTTTTCAATCTGTACATCTGTGTAAGATTTATAAATCTTTTGGGTCAGGATAGGTGATAGTTCATCTGGATGATTTGTTCATTTATTCTGAGGATCCAGCTATACCCATGGAACAGAATTGATCTATGCTTGATCAGCTCCACCTACGCAGCCTTTGGGCTAAGCTGGATAAATGTGGCTTCTTTGATCTGCCTTGCATCTCCCCAGTTTAATTATACTGGAAAAAGAAACTTTTTACTCCTCTCCTGATAAAGCTCAATGTTCAAGGGTGTCTGAAAAAAAAATCATTAAAGGGGGGGGGAATCTGCAGTACTACATTTCTAATAAGAAAATAGAAGGTAAAGATTTTTTTGGACAGAAGTCAGAGGAGGAGCGATCAGTAATGGCAATATGAAGGTTTCAACATGATAAGGAAGGTAATGAAATGGTTCCTCCCTCTGGCTGAGTTGAAAAAAAAATGTAATTAATGAATGGACAGAATCAATTACAAGAAGAAATTCCTAAGTTGTCATTTACAGAATAACAGAGTTGGAAGGGACCTTGGAAGTCTTCTAGTCCAACCCCCTGCTCAGGCAGGAGAGCCTATGCCATTCCGGACAAATGGCTGTCCAGTCCCTTCTTAAAAACCTCCAGTGATGGAGCACCCACAACGTCTGAAGGCAAGCCATTCCACTGGGTTAATTGTTCTCACTGTCAGGAAATCTTTCCTTAGTCCTAAGTTACTTCTCTCCTTGATTAGTTTCCATCCATTGCTTCTTGCCCTGCCTTCGGGTGTTTCTGATCATACACTCAAAGAATTTAAAAGGAATTCAAATTCAATTCAGGCAGCCAAAAGAGGGTCTCAAGGCTAATATGGAAGAGGGATATGTTTGGAAGATGACTTTTGCTGTGGCAATATTGGGATTAAAATGTTAAAGAATTGCATAAAGAATGGGATAAATAATCTGTTGGAGTAGATTGATGTGTAGTAGATGTGTTCCAGATAGGACAGTGATGGTGAACCTTTTAGAGACTGAGTGCCCAAACTGCAACCCAAAACCCACTTATGCATCGTCGAGTGCCTGGTAGGTGTGGCCCATTGGCTGGGCGTGGCCCGTTGGGTGGGCGTGGCCCATTGGCTGGGCGTGGCTGCGGTGGTAATGGCAGACAGGGTGGGACTAAAAAGTTCAAGCAATCAATTCCAAATTTGCAAGATCTTTTTTTTTTCCCGCGAGAAGTTGAAATTGACTGAACCTTTTTTTTTTGCACACGGCGGCGGAGGCCTAAAGCGAAAAGGTTTTATAAAACCCAGCTGAAGGCCTAGGACTGGGGCGAGGGCGGGCGTGCCCACAGAGAGGGCTCTGAGTGCCGCCTCTGGCACCGGTGCCATAGGTTCGCCACCACTGAGATAGGATATCCAGGTGCCAGAAATTCCTGGGTAATAAAAAAAAAAGAGCAATATTAAGTTCTCACTTCCTGGTTTTTAAAAATCTATTACGCAGAAGGCCAGGACAATGAATTTGCAAAGTCCAAATTCATCAAGAAATGCCTGTTAAAAAGTCTTCAGAAAAGAAGTGAATTGAAATATTTAAATGAATTCCTTAGAAAACCTGAGAAAACCTACCGCTGAACATTCCTCTCTGCTTTAATTTTTAATTTAAATGTGAAGAAGAAATTTGTGTTGCTCATTTGGAAGGGCGAGGCCCTTGTCTTGTGAGAGCCTTGAGGGCCGTCTTTGAGGGGCCCTTGGTACTCTCTGCACTTGGTGGTTTCCTTGCAGACGTTTCACTACCCAAACTAGGTAACATCATCGATGCTCGAAGGGAATGGGTTTGCAGGGAGGAGGAGGAGTAGGAGGAGTCCTAGGTGCTCTCTGAGCATAGTTGTTTTCTTGCAGATGTTTCACTACCTAAAGTAAGTAACATCATCAGCGCTAGTACGCTGGGCTGCAAATATTCTCCTTCAGAGCATCTTTGCTCTGCTGTGCTCTCTGCACAGACAGAAGGGATGGAAGCTCAGATTGCTCATCTTTAGGGACCAGCAGCATCTGCATGTGATGGTTACCCTGTGGGCAGCGTAGCCTCTGACGCCTGCAGCCACTCAGGCAGCACTTTGTCTGGCAACTCTTCAACTGGCTGCTCGCTGCATGTCTTCTCGTCGGAGTCCAAGCAGCCATGACAATTAACAAAGGCAAATACCTTGAAAAAGTGACACACCAGCCAAGCTGTTAGCTTATCAGTTGCAGAATGGACAAAATAAAAGGATAGCTTCTATTTGGCTTGGAACTAAGCATATCTGTACAACAAATGATATTACCCAGGAATTGATCAACTATTTTTTTGAAATTATACAGCAGGCAGCAATGTGGTCCAGTAAAAGCTGAAGAATATTTGGATGTAATATTGCATAAAATTTGCTGACCAAAAAATAGCAGAATTTATTTGAGCTGAAACAAAGAAACAATTTAAAGTTAAAAATGAATAAAACCCCAAGACCAGCTTTTCAGAAATTCCGATTAAACTTATTTTATTTGGAAACCATTTCTGGACTACCATTGTATACGTAGAATTGTGCCACATCCCAAATTTGGATTCTAGAGTTTATGTTTCAATTATATACAAAGTCAACAGATTATAGAATTTATAGTATTCTTTCAAAGTATTGTTTATTGTTTGTAGTTTTTCTTTTTCCTCTTACAGATCTCAGTAGTGTTAACCACATATTTTACCATTCAACAGATACATTTCTTGACTAGAAAGTGGATATGAAATATCTTATAGTGCACTAAATTGTTAGTGGTGTATTAGAATATATTTGTCAGGCATGAAAGATCAGATCCACACGTGAAGGTTCAATTAAGCTGATTTATTGCTAAAAGCCTATATACAGGAAACTTCTCAACTAAAGGTCAGCACCTAGTTAGAATTAGATAAGGGTCAACTGCACTCAAGGGGGTTGGAATTAATTAGCTCCTATAATATTAAACATATGATATTTTTGATATACTGGCTGTTTGCAATTTTTGGCTAAACACTCACATTCTCTTACATTATTTTTTTCTTTCCTTACTACATTCTCTACGTTCTTTGTACCAATATTGTTTCTTTTTGTGCTTTTTTCTTGAAATTTTAATAATAACTTAAAATATTTGCTGAAAACAGGAAAAGCACCTGAAGTAGACTCTTTTACAGGATTATTTAGAAGATGTTATTTTTATTTATTTAACAATACTTTTTAATGTACTAGACCAGGGGTCCCCAACCCCCGGTCCGTGGACCAGTACCGGGCCGCGGCATGCCAGCAACCGGTCCATACAAACAAGCAAAGCCCCATCCATGGGATGCAGGTAGCACACAAAACCACGCACTCTCGGTCTGTGGAAAAACCTTTCTCCATGGAAACGGTCCCTGGTGCCCAAAAGGTTGGGGATCTCTGTACTAGACAACCTGTGACCCATTGGGTCTGTTTGAGAGCTATTTCCTTGCCTAAACAGAGAAACAGAAGGACCATGGGTGGACAAAAAAGCAGTGGGGGTGACTTCCAACTTCCTGCTGGCTTCCCCATTGAATTTCCTTGTGGGAAACTGGCAAGGAGTGTTGGAAATTTATGATCATGTGTCCATGGCTTATTGTGCAGTGTGACAGCACTCAAGTGGCCATAATCTTGCCCAATTTCAGTCTCACAGGAATAAGAGATCCCAGATTTTGGACACATTCTGTAAGTTAGCCCATTTGAGGTAGGTTGATTCAAAAATTGTTGTCCTACGATGTACCATTTCACTCAGTTGACAGTTACAAACAGACAAACTCAAGAGCTTTAGAAGTATATACATTTCTCTACATTAGGTTTGGTTGTATAAATATCCCTGCGACCATACAAAACACATTAAGCAAATCTTAAAGGTGCTTTTTCAAAAGGCAACTGGATTGTTTTTTTCTTGAGGAAGATGTTTCACTTCTCATCCAAGAAGCTTCATTGGTTCTGGCGGGGATGGGGGGGCGGATGAAAAGATCCTGTTTGTTTGCATTCACCTGGTGATCGTTTGCAGATGACTACAAAGAAATATGATCCTTCCAAACCTAGAACTAAGGAGAAACTTCCTGACAGTTAGAACAATTAACCAGTGGAACAACCTGCCTCCAGAAGCAGTGAATGCTCCAACACTGGAAGTTTTTAAGAAGAGACTGGACAGCCATTTGTCTGAAATGGTATAGGGTTTCCTGCCTGAGAAGGGGGTTGGATTAGATGACCTACAAGGTCCCTTCCAACTTTATTATTATAAATATTATAAATAAATATTGTAAAATTTTTAAACATCTTTTTTACTATTTAGATGTGGACATTTAAATATGTGGACAAATTATAGGATGCCTCTCACATCAGTGCAGCCCCTTCTATGCCTCAACATCATGCACATGGCCAGAGGGCGTGTGTGTGTGTGTTCGATTGCACGGCTGCAACTCCTCTCTTGCTTGTTTTGACCGCCCCCCCCCCGCCCTTCAGATGCCATTGCCTTCTAACTCTGGAAGAGGTCCTAAGTCTATATCTTCACCCCTATATATTTCATCATTCTTTTAATGATGAAGATAAAATTTAATAGTCTGAGGGTGGGAAAATGAGGATATCTCATTATTTAAGATATTTATATGTTGGGAATATTCCTAAAGCGTAAGAACAGCTACAAATAAATTTGAGGAACAAGAACAGATCTGACTATCTTCATAGGGTGGCAAATACATTGGAAAACCTCACTAGAGGAAAAATTGAACCATAAATTGTAATACAGGGAGTTGTTTCCATCTTAGCTGGTGTAATCAATCATGGAAAATGGAAAATGTTTATGATACACTTCCTGTTCATAAATGATTTAATTAATATTCTGATTTTATATTATCTTCACCGTGTTGAAAATAAAATTAAATGCAGCTTAAAATATAATTTTAAAGAGCAATGCCCTGGAATCATTGTCTGAAAGGCCTCCAGTTTTCAGGTGGGTTGGGAAAAACCAGAACATGTAATAGGAAGCCCATCACTTCTGTGGTTTCATAGCTGCCCTCCATGAATTCTCCCCTCCTGCCTAAGAGAAACCAGATGCTCAATCTGGCCTCAGCGTCCCAGGGAGCCTTGGAACCGACAGCAGATTCTCAATAAAATTGGCTCTCTCAGCATCCTCATGCTCCAATGTTAGTTAGCTGGTGAGGAGACTTTTTTCCAGGGAGATGCTCTCCAAAGAGATCCTGGCGCTTAGCCAAAAATTATCACGAGGCAAGCAACTCTCAGCCGAATAAAATCTCCCTGCTTTTTCTTCATCTCTGTCCTCTAGAAAAAACATTTCATTTTTCTTTCTTTAGTTCTTGTTTCCAAAGAACTGAACAACCTTAGTGAGAACCATTAAAAAGGCCCTGAAAGCCTTCCCCCTATGTAGAATTACATAGAATCATTGGGCTGGAAGGGATTTTGGAGTCTTCTACTCTCAAATAGGAGACTCAAAGAGGAGACTATTTCCAGATAATTGGTTGTCCAGTTTATTTTTGAAAACCTCCAGTGATGGAGCACCCACAACATCTGGAGACATATTGATTGTTCTCACTGTCAGGAAACTTCTCCTTATTTCCAGGTTGCTTCTCTCCTTGATTAGTCTCCATCCGTTACTTCTTGTCCTGCCCTCAGGTGCTTTGAAGAATAGGTCAACCCCCTCTTCTCTGTGTCAGCCCCTCAAGTATTGGAAGACTGCTATCATGTCACCCTTAGTCCTTCTCTTGGTTAGACCAGACTTATCCAGTTCCTGCAACTGTTCATCATGCAGTTTAGCCTCCAGTCCCCTAATCATCTTTGTTGCTTTTCACTTTTTCTAGAATCTCAACATCTTTTTCGTTTTGTGGTGACCAGAACTGGACACAGTATTCCAAGTGTGGTTGTACCGAGGCATTATAAAGTGGTATTATCAGTTCTTGTGACCTTGAAACTATTCCTCTGTTGATGCAGCCTCAGAGTGCATTGGCTTGTTTTGTAGTTGCAGCACACTGCTGACTTATGCTTAAAGTGGTGGTCCCATAGATCCCTCTCATAGTTACTGTTGTTGAGCCAGGTGCCTTTTAATTAACTTACAATGTCAACTTTATCCTTACCTCTATTTTAAAGTTTATATTACTATAATCAATATATGAAAAAACAATGGTGACAATTTGACTTAATTATGTTAAGGTGGAAATCAACATAGAACGAGGTGTATGACAAGGCAAGACAATATCACCTGTCCTTTTCTCAGCTTGCCTTGAAGAAGTATTTCGGAAACTAGACTGGGCAAAAGATGGAATAAAAACCAATGGCGCCTATTTAAATCACTTAAGATTTGAAGATGATGTTGTTCTCTTCTCACAAGACCCAGAATTGCTACCAAGACACATACAGGAGCTGCACAAAGCAGGAGAACCATTCGGCTTCAAAATAAACCTGAAAAAGAGTCAGGTTGTGTTTAATAAATTCACTAAAGACAGAAAATTTTTTTTATCGGAGAAGAACTAGATGTACTAGACCACCACATATACCTTGGCAAATGGATCTCAATGGAAGGTGATACAAAAAAGGAAATTCAACAGCGTGTTAAATGTGGTTGGCAGGCATTCGTCAAGTTAAACGTAATTTTCAAGAGCAACCTCCCCCTGAAGAGAAAAGTTTTCGATCAGTGTGGGCTACCTGCTCTAACATATGCCAGTGAAATATGGACACTAGCCTCACAATCGTTACAAAAGCTACAAGTGGAGCAAAGAGCCATGGAAAGAGACATGCTCGGCATCACAAGACAAGATAGAAAGACCCGCACATGGATTAGAGCACAAATTAAAACATACGAGGCCATTAAGAGAGCAAAAGAATGGAAATGCAAATGGGCTGGTCACATAGAAAGAAAAGCTGATGGCAGGTGGACCAAGAGTGCAGTCATAGAATGGATCCCACTTGATCAAAAGCATCCATGAAAGAGACCTAAAACAAGATGGATCAATGACACCAGTCAGTACTGCAGGCCCAACTGGCAAATGAAAGCTCAGGACCATCTTGGTTGGAAACATGCGGAAGAGGCCTTCATCCTGCAGTGGATAGACCATGGCTAGAACGATGATGATTTAGTTTTTATGTTTTTAACATTTACTTGTACACCACCCAGAGTCCCTCTGTGAGGAAGATGGGCACTTCTTAAATATGAGAATGAATGAATGAATGAATGAATGAATAAATGAATGAATGAATGAATGAATGAATGATAGTTATATATGTACAGCAACAGATGGAGGAAGTGACTGGCTCTCTTTTTCTTTTCTTTATGGGCAGGAGGGTTTGAAGTTGAGAATTGATCTGGCCCAGCCAGTTTTTGAGAAACACCTTTGTGGCTTGGCTGTCCTTAGTGAAGAACCATTTAGCAGAAAATGGATTCCTGCATCTGAGGATTTCCAGTGATAGATAAATAATGTAGACTCTCTCATTTCTTTTCATCAAGAGATGCAGTTTGATTCCCAGGCAAGGGGAGGAGAATTTTGTTCTATTTATATTTTTATGCTAAGTTATTCATTTTGCAAATTTTAAACTGAACCTCAGCTTTCCAAATGTGATATGGTTTACAGTATAAATGATGCATTTTATGCACATTTTATACACACACACAATATATATATATATTCACAAAATGGCATATTGTATATTAATTAATATTAATATTAATTTAGTAATATTTTGTATATTACAAAAATGTGTACAAAAAGACATTGAGATCAGCTGCTTGCAAGAATGTGTATATTAAAGACAATTCGCACCAAAGCAGGTATTTCTGTACCCTTCTGCTGTCATCCAGATTTTTGCTGTTAGGTAGGGCTGCCTCACCCAAGTCCTCGCACAGCAGCAAGCAGTGGCAAATGCCAGATTTGCTTCTGGTGCTGTGCCTTTGCCCCTCACTTTCTTAGCTGCCTGGCACAGAGAGGACACTTTGCTGGGTGGGCAGGACATTGCCCCAGACTCTTCTTCCCGAATAGGCTGACCCAGTAAAACTGGGATGTTGAGTCATGCTAGGATTGAATCACGTAGATTATTTTGGTGTTGTAAATGACTTATCCTGTCATTTGAAGAAGCAGAATATTCTAGCCTTTCTTTTCCTTGCTGAAATGCTTAACTAGCATGAAGGTTTAATGAAGCTAATGGAAAATGGTAGTTGATATCCAGGGGCAGAGTTGTGACAATATTCTTTCGGTTTATTTGCCAAACCTCTCCAACTGGGGCAGTTAATGGGACAGACTTGGAAAAAAACCCTGCTTAAGCCACTTTCTGAGGTTACATTAGAGTACATTAAACCAAAATCTAAACGAAGGTCTGTGATCACATACCTTATGATAAGCCACAAAAAAGGAAATTTGAGAGAATTTAAGCATAAGCTAAGCAAACTATAGCTTAAAGGCACCTCTCAAAATTTTAGAATTATTTTCATTTGTTACAGTTCCAATTTCATTTACGATAGTCTCCATAAATTAAGTCCTCGGTATGGCTCACATGACCTTTGGTAATTGATTCAGATACCCTTTGTTTCTGCATGCAGTCACACCATCTCTGCTTGCCAACCTGGGCTTGTTACTCATCTGGATGGCATTCTTGCCAAGTTCAGTTGTGATGTAGCCTTGTTCTCTGCCAGACCTTGCCAGAAAAGAGCCTTTACAGCTCCCCATAACTTAGGGCTTCACCCTGCCCGAATTCAGCCTGGGTGATAGCTAACCTAGCCTGCCATGTCTATTGGGCATAACCAGCCACTAGCAGATTATGCATGATGCCTGGGTTCAGCCAGAGCCCTTGGGGAGAAGGCAGTGGGCACCACTGGGGGAGAGATGCTTGGAAGGGAAGCCTCTTATCACTTGGGTGCAACCCAGCCCTCCCACAGCGCTGCCGTTCCATAAGGGCTCGGGCAGCCAGGGGTGTCAGGAGTGGCCTTCAGAGGCTCAGGACCGCTGGGGACAATGTGCCCCCTCTGTGCATTGGCTGCCAGCCAGTCTCCCCCATTTCATTGGGCTTCCTCGCCACTTGCGGTCTTGGCTCCAGTTTGGCTTTGCCAGCTGAGCACATTAGAGAGCATGTAAAATATATGGTAAGCAGCTACGTACTGCATTTTTAAAAATCAGTAAGTGGAGATCTAAGTAATTTTCCTTGTCACAGTATTGGCTTCAATAAACTCTGCGAGGAGGGAAGCTCCCGTTCATTTTTCATCTCTAAAGAGAAGAGACCTTGGGCCGATGCAAGTCCCATCTTGTCTGTTCATTTTTCCTCCTTTCAATTTTGAAAATCCCCTCTTTGTCTGGAGCCTTCCCGGCAGGCATGGCTGCCCAATCTTAAGCAGTTGAATGAGCAGCAGGTGGGAGATGCTATTTTGAAAGAATTGCCCATTTTTAAAATAACCTGCAAATCAAAGCAAGCACGAGGCATTTGCCACACTCTGTCTCTCTGTGGTTTTTTGTTTGCTTCTTTTTAAGCATTTTTGACATGGGAAAAAGGGTTTGGAGATATCACCTACATCCCATTGTCCTCACTCAGGTTTCCGTTCTCATCCACTTTTGTTTGGGATTTGGGTTTGGCTAGGAGAAAAGAAGGACTAGGGGTGACATGATAGCAGAATTCTTGTATTTGAGAGATTGCCACAAAGAAGAGGGGGTCAACTTATTTACCAAAACATCTGTAGGCAGGACAAGAAACAATGGATGGAACCTAATCAAGCAGAGAAGCAAACTAGAACTAAGGAGAAACTTCCTAACAGTGAGGACAATTAACCAGTGGAACAGCTTGCCGTCAGAATTTGTAGGTTCTTCATCACTGGAGGTTTTTAAGACTGGACAGTCACTTGTCTGAAATGGTATAGGGCAGGGGTAGGCAACCTTGGCTCTTTTATGACTCGTGGACTTCAACTCCCAGAATTCCTGAGCCAGCCATGCTGAGGGGAAAGGGAGAGGTTTCCAAGCTGAGCTATGCTGGCTCAGGAATTCTGGGAGTTGAAGTCCACGAGTCATAAAAGAGCCAAGATTGCCTACCTCTGGTATAGGGTCTCCGACTTGAGCAGGGGGGTGGACTAGAAGACCTCCAAGGTCCCTTCCAGCTCTATTCTGATTGATTGTTCTTGGCGTACTTGAGTGTTGATCTCTGTTACCTATGCATGCTCTGCTTGGATCATTCCTTTCTTTAAAAGTGAGCACAACTAATTAAAACAAAAAAATAGGACATACCTGGGGCAGGATGTGGCCAGGCCTGGCCCTTGGTCAGATTCCCCAACTGGCCTTTGGGGGCTGCAGCCCCAGCTCAGGACTGTTTTGACGACTCCATTTTTCCTCTCCCCAGGTTTAAACTCCTGAGCCAGGAAGAGGGAGAATACTTCAACGTTCCTGTCCCCGCAGAAGGTGAAGAAGGCAATGAGGAGTTCAGGCAGAAGTTTGAGGTGAGCTGCGTTTCCAAAAGGTGGACGGCTCTCGGGAAGCCAGCCCTTGAAGCCTCCTCCCATGGCCCTCGCCAAGGTTAACTCGGTTAGCCCTGCATTCTGGGAGATGCCCAGCCACTCCAGGAGGAGCAGATCAAGGTTGATCTGGCCAGCTGAGTCCTTGGTATTAATAGGGCAAATGTCTGAATAGTTCAGATTGTATATTGCGCATGTCAGAAGGAGGGCTGGAAAATATCTATAGACCCCTCACAACCTGGACACAAGCTGTTTCTACTCCTCCCCTCAGGACAAGGCTACAGGGCATTGCAGGCTAAGATAGCCAGACACAAAGACAGCTTTTCCCCTCCTGCCATCCCTCTGGTAAACACCTAATTCCCACAGCACTGCCTTATGTCTAAGTATTTGTGCCCATGTAGTATGGCTGTAGTATTATCATTTATCCTTCTTATTATCTTCTTTACTCCACCCTGTTATTGGGATGAAGGTGATGATGATTCTGTTGCTTTGCATGTACACTGAGAGCTTCTGCACCAGAGACAAATTCCTTGTGTGTCCAATCACACTTGGCCAATAAAGAATTCTATTCTATTCTATTCTATTCTATTCTATTCTATTCTATTCTATTCTATTCTATTCTATTCTATTCTATTCTATTCTATTCTATTCTATTCTATTCTATACAGTAATTCTATTCTATTCTATTCTATTCTATTCTATTCTATTCACCATCAATCTTGGCTTGTCTTGCAGAAAGACACAGCAGGTTTTTCCCCCTACCCCTACTCATGATTCAGCCAACGTGCGCTCAGGATTCATCCGGCACTTCTCTGCTTCTGTATTTCTTCCTCATGGTTGAGATTCCTTGTTCATTTCAGGAAATTGTTCAAGGTGGCAAACGTACATAATACTCCCTCCTTCTGCTCTTTTCTCCACAACAACAGTTCTGTGAAGTGGGCTGGGCTGAGAAGGACTGACTGGCCCAAAGTCTCCCAGCCAGCTTTCATGCCTAAGAACTAACCATCTCATAGTTTTTAGTCTGGAACATTAACCACTAGACCAAACTGGGAAGCCCAGTATGTAGAAGTGGCCCCATTCCTACTGATGTAGGACCCAACATACAAACAAATGAAGTGGCTAATCCACTCACTCTGGTTCGGTACAATGATGTCAGGAACAAGGAAACCCAGAACCACTCCTGAATGGTCTCAAACAAAGACTTTCACCTCTGTTACATGAATCTCGCCAGACTGACTGCGTTCCCCTGGGAATGGTCAGATAAGGCTCCAGGGATTCGAGGGGAGATCAGGCTGTGCTGCTCCCTGCAGTGCAAGGACTCCAAACCTGCCCCCCTCTTAACACCTCCCTTCAGTCTAGCTGGAGATTCCACCACAGATCAGTATGAAACCCTTGAGTCTGGGCAAGATTTTTAAACTGTTCAGATGAATGTCACAATACTGTCAAAAAAGAGGACGCCTTGTTGCAAACCTAAAGAAAAGCAACCTGGAATTAAGGAGAAACTTCCTAACAGTGAGGACTATTAACCAGTGGAACAGCTTGCCTCCAGAAATATGTGGGCGCTCCATCACTGGAAGTTTTTAAGAAGAGACTAGACCAGGGGTAGGCAACCTTGGCTCTTTTATGACTGGTGGACTTCAACTCCCAGAATTCCTGAGCCAGCCATGCTGAGGGGAAATGGAGAGGTTTCCAAGCTGAGCCATGCTGGCTCAGGAATTCTGGGAGTTGCAGTCCACGAGTCATAAAAGAGCCAAGGTTGCCTACCCCTGGACTAGACAGTCCCTTGTCTGAAATGGTATAGGTTCTCCTGCTTGAGCAGGGGGCTGGACTAGAAGACCTCCAGGGTTCCTTCCAGCTCTATTCTATTCTATTCTATTCTATTCTATTCTATTCTATTCTATTCTATTCTATTCTATTCTATTCTATTCTATTCTATTCTATTCTATTCTATTCTATTCTATTCTATTCTATTCTATTCAGATAAGTTATATTCAATTATTTGGGAAGAAGAGAATGTGGGTCAAAAGAACAGACAAACAAGAGCCTGCTGGGACTGCTCTGTCTAATATTCCTTTTTAAAGATTCTTTTATTTTTTTTAGAAATGGGCAACTTACATGCTGTGTCAACTTAAGACACCTCTGGTCCCCACTTCTTTTACAGCAACATTCTTAAAAATAATAGCAATAACAATAGCACTTAGACTTATATACTGATTTACAGCTCTTTCTAAACGGTCTACATAGTACCCTCAACAATCTGGGTCTTCATTTTACTGACCTCGGAAGGATGGGAGGCTGAGTCAACCTTGAGCTGGTGAGGATCAAACTCCTGGCAGTGAGCTGAATTAGCTTGCAATACTTCATTCTAATCAATGCACTACCAGGGCGCATAAAAAGGTTTTGTTTCTTAGAAATGGGCATTTTGAACCCACCAGACGGTGGTCTCTTCTGCTTGCCCCTTCCCATCGTCCTGTTGCTGTGCCATGATCAAGGGAGCCATGGGCAAGTGCTTTTTGTGCTCTTTCACTCCTGGGTACTGTACCCACCTTCCATTTCTCCTCCCAGTCTCACTTTGCAGTGCAATATATTTTCTTATTCCTTTTATGTTGAACAAAATGGTGCTATGGATCCTGTCCTGATTCTTTCATGAAGGGGAAAATATCTTCTCCTTATCCACTTTATCCACACCCCCAATCCTCCTCCTCCTCCTCCTCCTCGCCCGTTTTCACCTCTAATGTTTTTAATTTTGAATTTTAGCCCCTTCTCCTTCTTAAGGGCTCTCTGACTCCACCCCGTCGTTGCTAGGGAACAAGAAGTCCAGTAGCTAGGCCCAAGCCAGAAAAGCACTCAGAAACCTCAACAACACAACACAAATCTCTCCCAGAATTTCACACCAAACACAACTCTTTTTTTTATGGCCAATTTCCATCTCAGCTTCCTCATTTAACATTCTGCATCTCCCCAACCCTGAACAGCTGCAAGGAAGCAGCAGCTCCAAGAAGGCTGAGGTGGAGTGGAGTTCCAATGACTGATTAATTTAAATTCCTTTTAGATGTATATCCTGCCTTTTCTCCATCTCGCAATCTAGGATCAGTTTTAGCTGCAAGAGGGCAGAAAAGACCAGATCTATTCTCTGCCCCTTCCCAAATTCAGATATAAATTTGGCCTCCCTCTTGCTTAAATATTTTAAATTGAGATCTCACCCACCCCAGTGACAAAATAGCCCAAATAGGAAGAGTGGAGACCTGTCTTCTCTGTGACCCAGTATTGGCTGATACTTGTAAAAGAGGCTTAATGGAAGGAGAGAGATACATGTCAGAAAGAAGAGCACATAGGAGGTGAAAGGGGTAAAGGATAGGTATGTGAATACCTTGAGAGTCTGAGAAAGGATGAGGATGAAGAAGCAAAACTTTTCCATTGGGGATGTCTTCAGGAATAGACCAGCGGACACAACACTGCAGTTGTGACCGGCAGTGCTGATGGCACGTTTGTGTTCCTGTCAGAAAACAACTTGGCCTATGCCTGTAGCACAGCTTGAACAATAAGTACAAAGCTGAAACAGTGAGTGGCAACACTACAGATGGTCCTGACTTACCTATTGCAATTGGGACCGGCAGCTTCGTTGCTAGACAACACAGTTGTAAAGTGAAAAGTCACATAATTGCACCTGACTTACAATAATTCATCAGTTCCGGCTGCGATCGCTAAGTGTTATGTGTGATGTCACATGACTGCAATTTGTGACTTCCCACTGGTTTCCCCATTGACTTTGCTTGTTGGAAGCCAGCTGTGAAGGTCACAAATGGTGACCGTGTGACAGCAGGACACTGCGATTGTCGTAAATGTGCACCTTTTGTCAAATTTCAATCATGTCACCACAGGTGCACTGCAACAGCCACAACTTTGAGAACTGGCTCTAAGTCTCTTTTCTCAGTGCTGTCATAACTTTAAATGGTCACTACTCGGTAAATAAAGATTTACCTGTATAGCTTGTAAAAATGGAATGGAATAGAAAATGAATAGAAAATGAATGGAATGGAATGGAATGGAATGGAATGGAATGGAATAGAATAGAATAGAATAGAATAGAATAGAATAGAATAGAATAGAATAGAATAGAATAGAATAGAATAGAATCTTTATTGTCACTTTAAATGTACGCTAATCAGCATGCATTAAATGAAATTTCATTGCATTTAGCTCTCGAAAGAGAAGATGTATTATATAAAACCAAAGATGTGTCACAATAGCAGATGAGAAAAAGGGACTTTCATTATTGGAGCTGTGCAACCTATTTCAAAACTTCTGTCCACACAGAAAGACAGGTAGTTCTCAGCTTACAGCTACAATTGAGTCCAGAATCACAGTCATAAGTCATGGCAGTTGTTAAGCAGAACACTGGGGACCAGGCTTGATTTTACTATCTTTTTTATGGTGGTCATTAAACAAATGCCGCAGTCATTAAGCAAACTCATTTTCCCCAATGGTCTGTTTTTTGCTGGAAACTGGAAGTAAACTGGCAAAAAAATTCCAAAATCCATGATCACACAACCAGACAGCACTGCAAGTGGCACAAATACAAGCCAGCTGCCAAGTGTCCAAAATGTGACCAGGGGAGTGCAGCCATCAGAACTTTGAAATCTGGTTGCTGGGGCGGTCAGCTGCAACTTGGACTGGTCACTTATGGTCTGTCATTAAGTGAGGACAACCTGTAGACAGGAAGTCCGTTGTTTGAGCCTTGTGAAAGATGCAGCTGCTTGAACTGCCCGCAGAGAAGAGCTTTGATTTTGTGGCTGCACATTTGTGACTATCTCCATGTCTGCAGAGGGACACCTTAGCGAATGAAGGCAAACCTACGTGTCCCAGGATAATGTTGCAGGATCCACAATCTGGGTCAGTCACTGGGACCAGAGGTTTAGTTAGTCAACAGGAGTGCTGATTTACCACCAGCTTATCAAGTCCTTAGGAGATGAGGGCTTGGCAGCACAAGGAAACAACAGCCAACAACTTAATAGCTGGCTGTCAATACCCCAATCAACAATTAAAGAGCCACACACAACCAGGGACCTCATAAATACTGTACATAGAACAGCCCAAAGCACACACTCTGCTAGAGAGAATTTCCCTGAGGATGGGCTTCAGCAAGAGTCGGGGCAGTGGGGGGGAGGAAGACACAAGCAGATCAGCCGATCTCAATTAGTCCTTGCTACTAGTCCTAGCACTACATTCAGGAGGCGAAGTAGTAGGAACTGAGGAGGAACTGCATAATGTGTAAAGAGCTGGAATTCTTGATGTCAAGGGAAACGAGGAGCAGCACAAAGGACTTTTTGAAAATAAAGGAAAAGGAAATACTCCATATATCAGCAGCTCCCTAAAAGGATAACAGATGTAAAGGACACTTTTTTGTAGTTGGGCCTTCTTTTGTTGTCGTCTTCTGTTTTTGTGGGGTTTTCTGAGGGATTGATTTTAGACTGCAGTGTGGATCTTTTAATTGGTTCTAGACCTGTGGTCATCAGGACCACTGGCAGGCCGTGATGTTTGCGAAGGCTTGAAGAAATGTTATGATTTAAATCTTGAGTTAAGTCTTGGTGGTCTGTGGCCACAAAAGGTATTTAAAGGGGGTCCATGGTGAAGGAAAGGTTGAGAACCACTGCTCTACCCTGCAAGCCGCTGTAAGCCACTGGATTTTAATAAATAAAATAAGAAAATGTGCCACCCCCTGGGCTTGGGGAATGTGCAGGTAGGCAGCAGGAGCTCAAGAAGGCCACTAGAAGTGACAGCAAATGATTTGCTAAATTTATAAGAAGATAAATTGAAAACAGCCCTCCTGATGTGTATTTTGTCTCTTAAGCGCTGAAAGGGGAAATGTGAAAGAGTGGTTAAAGTGTTGGCCCAGAACTGGGGGGCGAGGGGAGAACCATTTTTAATCCCCCCTCCCCCAGTCATAGAAAAGCCCTGGGTGATTGTGAATCACTTACTGTCAGCCCAACTAACTGATGACAGGGTTGGGGGAAAATGAAGGAAAGATGCTCTGTACGCCTCTCGAAGGAAGGCAGAATATCCAACAATGGGATAATTTCCTATTTACACCTGCTGGGAAGCAAGCAGAAACCCTGGCTGAGGCAACTGCTTCTCTGGCTGCCTGGCCAGATTTGAGATTCAGTGGGGCTGATTCCTCCTTGGCAGGGAATGAAACTGCATTGGCCACATGTGGCAACCACCAAAGGTGTGTGGAGGGCAGTCCAGGGCACACCTGCTCAGGTGGGTCTCCATGCTGTCCGGGAAAGCTTATTCCCAGCTAAAAAGGTAGGGAGAGAGAAGCCACAGGCTCATAACCGGCAGAATCAGGCAACCCTGAGGATTTTGCTGAGAGATTGTGTGTAAAAATGTGGCAGTATCAGGAAATGGGTGACGGGGATTAACAATGGGAGCCACACTCCAAAAGATTAGGCAAGGTAGGACGAAGAGTAAATTTGTTTTCATTTAAATTTAATTAAGCTTAATTGAGCTATTTAAATGCAAATGACATGATAAACAATTCCTTCCATATTTAATTAGCTTTTTTCCCTGTCATATAAAAAAAAACCCACCCTAAAGGGCTCTGGGGCAGGAACTGCTTTGGCGGATTTGTTGGGCCCTGGGAGACACGGCTGCATTTGGCTGGGCTGGGGAAATAGGTCTCTCTCGGATTGCTAGAAGCATCAGCTGCAAGTTTGAAGAGGTTGCTCCACTCTCTTGGGGGTAAAAATGTCAAGATGGCGGGTGGTCATGGCCTTAATGCATATAAAACATGGGTGAGGCTTTATGTGGGTGGTTGCAGCACCATTTTGACTTTTTTTGGGTACATCTTCTCCTATCAGTTGAGCAAAGGGCCAAATCAATAAGCCTTCAAGCCTTGCCAGAACAGAGGCCCTGATGGAAACCTCTGGGTGGCCCTTAATACCCAGAATTGTTCTGAGGAGAATGAAGAGGAAACAGAGAAAGAATTTAAGGGGTGAGGAAGAGAAATAAAAAGGCTGAGAAGGAACCACGAAGGCAACTCTGGCAGGTTTCCCTCAACCCCAACCTTCATTCAAATCATCTACTATCTCAGCCTAGTTTTGTCAGCCTTTGACTGTGCATTATGCAGGAATGGCTTTGTTTAAGCTTCTTTGACACAGGGAGTAAAAGTATAGTTTTTCACCACTATAGGAAAAACAAGAGCCCAGGAGCTCCATTCAAGAGAAATTAACACTCTAAATAATGGCTGTACATTTGGAAGAAAACAGCTTGAGCGAGAGCAAATCCACAGGCAACAAGAGCAGCCGGCTTATGGTTTACTCAGTGCAGATGCTGCTGGTGGGGAGGGTCGGGGGGGGGGGGCTTTGGGCTCTTTCCATCATCCAACTTGTGGAGGAAAGTTAATTTTGCCAAGGCTTCCCTGGGTTTCTTTGTCCCCCCCCCCCTGCTTCCCCAGACTCGGCCAAGCGTCCCAATATGACTGGCCAGCAGGGTCTAGGCCAGGGGTAGGCAACCTTGGCTCTTTTATGACTCGTGGACTTCAACTCCCAGAATTCCTGAGCCAGCCATGCTGAGGGGAAAGGGACAGGTTTCCAAGCTGAGCCTTGCTGGCTCAGGAATTCTGGGAGTTGAAGTCCACAAGTCATAAAAGAGCCAAGGTTGCCTACCCCTGACTAGGCTAAAGGCTGGCTTAGCCTTCCCAGCATTGCTGGTGGGGTCGGGGCTGTGAGGTGCTTGGCAAATCTGGACACATCCAGGCCAGAATCATGTTCAGCCTGGAAAATAGACAGCAGAGAGCTTGTGAGGTGGTCCAGGACCGGCCCTCAGTAACAGAGGGATGGCTGGGGAGGGATGCTATCAGCAGACACCTTCCAAAATGTCAGGAGGGGAGGGGGATTGGGATTTCTGGGAGAGAACTGCAAACCCCTCATCAAGGGGAGCACCGGCAGATCTTCTGGGCTTCTGCTGGAGCCTGGAGGAGCTTCCAATTGACTCAGCTTAATGGAATTTCATGCTAGGCTGAGCCCCGGTGTGTGCCTCCAATGCCATGTATTTCTCAGAAATTAAAATGAATAAATTATGAGATTGCTATCTGTGTGTGTCTTGTGTATTTAACAAATTATGTCCCAATACATTATGCTCCCTACCCCCAGCCCAACGGGAGAAGAATGATGCTCCCACCCCTTTAGAAAGCTCCTGAATGCTCAGCAGTTATGGGGAGCTCTGGAAAGGAAGCCCCGTCCGTCTCCTTTGCAAATGGGTTTGCTGAGTTGCTGCCTGTTGTTGGGTTGCTGCTGGGACAGGCAGAGCCTATTGTGTTTCCTTCCGAACTATTTTCAATGAGAGATGCAGAAACAGCATTTTTGGCTGTGATAGGAAAGGTTCAAGTACAGTTTTTAAAAGCTTTTCGGGTGCTAAGGATTGATTGGGGAAAATACAGGAAGCTAGCTTTCACTATCATCAAGATGCAGCTGGAATGAAAAGAAGCCATGGATTTCCAGGGCAATTGAAGCCTGCAAGTGTGGAAAAACAGCACCCAGAGAGCCTTGCCCAGGGCCCAAGAAGGACGCTCCTTTGCAGGCCCCTCTACTTTCATCTATTCTCCTGGCATCCCTGTTTTTGGGGGGGCTGATTTGTGTTAGCTCTGCCTGCTCCCTTTTCCTTAGGCTTTGTGGCTGCTCTATGTTCATCAGTTCCCATGGGGGAGACGCTTGCAAGAATGGCAAAGGACATTTTTCTCCCTTTCCTAAGAATTGACCCAAGTTCCCCATTGGGATTGGGGAGCTGGAGCAGCAGTAAGAGATAAAGCCCCCCTCCACCACTCCAGGGTCCTAAGGATCACTCTTCTGCTCCCCCTCCCCCCACAGGGCTTACAAAGTCTGCCCTGGCAACATCTAGGGAGACCTCTTTGCTTCTCTTTCTGTCCGGGGAATGAGAGATCCTCAGATGCCGTCGTGGAGAAGGAGGGGTCTGTCTTGTAAGGAGAAGGAATTTGGGTGGGCACTTTGTCTCCTGGCCCCCAGAACTTTTCCATCTCCAGATCCATCACGGGGCCAGATGGAGTGCAGATTCTCAGGGATATGGTGGTGCCAAGGAAAACCTTGGACTGGCATGGGCTCTTCTCCCTGCTGCCTGCGATTCCCATCTGGGACCCTGTAAACACACTTTTGGAGAAGTGTGCCTGTGTGTGTGTGTGTGTGTGTGAGAGAGATCTGATGTAATAGGAAAGCATTAGCAATGGCAGAGCTTCTCTCTTCTCAAGGAAACTTGGATGATAAGAAGGATTTTCCCAAGGCTGTTTCATTACTGTGAAGCAAATAGTGTGATTAGAAAAAAAAGTTATTTATGGTGTCTTCATGAAGATTTAGAGATTGTTTAGAAGTACACATAGTCCTCGATTTACAACAGTTCATTTAGTGACTGTTCAAAATTACATCACTGAAAAAAGTGACTTATGATCGTTTTCCACACTTATGACCTTTGCAGCATCCCCGGAATCATGTGATCGAAACTCAGATGCTCGGCAACTGGTTCACACATATGACGGTCGCTGTTTCCCAAGGTCACGTGATCCCCTTTTGCAACCTTTTGACAATCAAAGTCAATGGGGGAAGCCAGATTCACCTAACAACCAGGTTGCCAACTTATCAACGGCAGTGATTGACTTAACAACTGTGGCAAGAAAGGTCGTGAAAATGGGGCAAAATTCACTTAACAAATGTCTCACTTAACAACAGATTTTGGGCTCAGTTGTGATCGTAAGTCAAGGACTACCTGTAATAGACATTGACTGAGATGGGCGGCCATAGAAATTGAACAAACAAAGAAACGAATAAATAAACAACCCACCCAGGTGTTCTACCATCGCTGGGGCACGTTGGAATATACAGTATGCCTTGCTTTGCTTAGCCTCGTCTGCTTTCATTGTCTTCATTTCATTGTGTTTTCATTTTCTAGAGAGCCAGAATCGGTGCAGGTTCAAAAGTTGTGGAAGAAAAGACGTCCAACACCAACTCCAAATTTGACAACAACGGGAACCGTGATCGCATGAAACTGTCTGACTTCAACTTCCTGATGGTGCTGGGGAAAGGCAGCTTCGGAAAGGTGTGCGCGCCATTCAGGTTCACTTTCATTGTTGACTGGGATCCAGCCTTCCGCTAAGCCATAGTTTGCTTGAATATGGTTTACCAAATACTCACAACATGAGGCAGATTAACACACTAAGCCAGTGTTTCTTAACCTTGGTCCCTTGAAGTTGTGTGGACTTCAACTCCCAGAATTCCCCAGCCAGCTATGGAATTGAAGTCCACACATCTTCAAGAGGCCAAAGTTGAGAAACACTGAACTAAGCCAAAACAACAGAAACCGTATTATGGCACAGTGAATGAGCTCAGTTGTTTTCAGAAAGTTGTTTTTCCACTTGGGTCACAATTTGTGGTCAGCCCTGTAAGATTGTGTGCACCAGTTTGGCTCTCAATCATCGGAAGAATGTTCTAACTCAGTGATGGCGAACCTTTTAGAGAGCGAGTGCCCAAACTGCAATGCAAAACCCACTTATTTATCACCGGGTGCCAGGTGGGCGTGGCCCACTGGGTGGCCGTGGCTGTGGTGGTCATGGCAGACGGGGTAGGTGTGGCCAAGGTGGCCATGATCACCTCGATGTTGCTCGTGGGGAGGGACGCATGTGGGGGCCAGGCAGGATTGGGGGAGATCCAGGGGGTCTCTGGCAGGTGGGGCGGTGGGCAGGAGGCTCGTCCTGCGGGGTGAGGCAACGCAAGGCAAGGCAGGGCGGGGGTGCCATTGTCACAGGGCAAGGTGAGGCAGGGGCTGGGGTGGCTGCTGCCTGACCATTGCCCCCCGCACATAGAGGCCAGCGAGCGCATGGGTGCTGGGATGCATCCGGCCACGTGGGACCTCGGCGAGTTAGCAGGCGCCTGGTTGAAGAGGGATGGTTGCCATCTCCGGGGCATGGTGCGCATGCCCACAGAGAGGGCTCTGAGTGCCACCTCTGGCATGTGTGCCATAGGTTCGCTACCACTGTTCTAACTGGTGCTTCAGAGTTTGGGCTCCGTTGGCCAGTTGGGTATCAGCAGACCTATTTTTTTGAGATTGAAATGCCATAAATAGGAACTTGGATGGAAGCTGGCTTGAGTGGGAGCTTCCATGAGATATATGAATGAAGGTTGAATGGGCCTCCACAGAAGGCCAATAGGTATGCAACAGCAGTGGCTCTTCTATCTCAGTGGCCAAAATCTGCAGGATAAATCTTACGAGGAACGGTTAAGGGAAGTAGGTATGTTTAGATCAAGGAAGAAAAGGCTCAGAAGAGACATGATAGCTGTCTTCTGTCATAGAGAAGAGGGGGTCAACCTATTCTCCAAAGCACCTGCGGGCAGGACAAGAAGCAACGGATGGAAACTAATCAAGGAGAGAAGCAATCTAGAACTAAGGAGAAATTTCCTAACAGTAAGAACAATTAACCAGTGGAACAGCTTGCCTCCAGAAGTTGTGGGTGCTCCACCACTGGAGTCCCGAAGGTACTTTTTCAAAAGGCAACTGGAGTTTGTTTTTCCTTGAAGATGTTTCACTTCTCATCGAAGAAGCTTCTTCAGTTCTGACTGAATGGTGGAGAATGGAAGGATTTATATCCCTTGCAGTCATCTGGTCGTTAGCACTCTTTCTGAGAGTCATTGAGGCCACTTGGAGGCTTATCTGTGCCCTCAGGGTCACCTGAATAGTGCAAATGGGTGTGGAGCCTTCTTGGAACTGCTGAAAGGACTGTGTTGTAAACAGGTGATAGGGGGTGTCACATCCCTCCCCCTCTGTTGAGGCTGTTCAATATTAATGTAGATAGTCTTTTTGACCCCTCTTTCAAACCATCATTGGAGGTTTTCAAGAAGAGATTGGACAACCATTTGTCTGGAATGGTATAGGCCAGAGGTCCCCAACCTTTTGGGCACCAGGGACCGGTTCCGTGGAGAGAGGTTTTTCCGTGGACTGTAGGGTGCGTGGTTTTGTGTGCTGCCTGCATCTTGCGGATGGGGCTTTGCTTGTTTGTGTGGTCCGGTTGCTGGCATGCCGCAGCCCGGTACTGGTCCATGGCCCGGGGGTTGGGGACGCCTGGTATAGGCAGAGAGTTGGATTAGAAGACCTTTAAGTTCTCTTCCAGCCCTAGATTCTGTGATTGCAGAATCTGCAAAGCATCCAGTAGAAATGTTAAAGTCAGAAACATTTAGTCCATGTAAATGAAGGTTCTTCTGCTCATTGAAAAGTGAACAAAGAACATGGCAGGCAATGACTCCTTGCTCACGGTTCGGTCTTCAGAGGGGGAGAGGTTGCCAAAAGAGGGCAATCACTGTCTTCGTTAATCAGAGCAAAGGTCTCTTTGGAAGACTGGGCCTTGTCCCAACCATAACTGATGATCCAGGGAGACTCAGCAGGGCAAGAGGGAGGTAAAGTCCTGTGCGGCCCTACAGAATGGACAGTTCATGTTCATAGAACTTTCTGCTATATATCATTTTTATTAGAAGTTTTTACAGAACTAAAAAAAATACATATGGAAATGAAGTTAACAAAAAGATTTTAAAAAGTGAAAAAACACTTGAAAGATTTAAAAAAGAAAAAAAAATCAATCTTCTTTACAGCAGTTACAGACAAAGTTATTATCCTGCCTCCCTCTTTAAAATTGTGTTACAGGGTTCCCTTCTTCCCATATTCAACCATTTTTAATCAGCATAATCAGAAATCAATATTTCATTTTTTTCCCATTTATGGCAAAAAGACCATAAAAAGTTTCCAATCTTTTATAAAAGTACTTATTTATCCCTGATCAAGCAGCTCAGTTTTGCCATTTCTGCAAATTCTGTCATATTCACAATCCTCCCTTGTGGGTGTTTCAGTATTTCTTTACTGTTATGCATATAATTATCTTTCTGCATGTACAAAATCAATCTTCACGAGACTTTTACAATTGGTTATCCATAAATCAGTCAAGCACCAGGGAAATCAGGTGATTCAGGCAGTTCAAATGTGTATAAAGATTTATTGCAAGCTCGATAGATTCTACAAGGATCTGACCAACTAATGGTCAAGGGAAATGAGCGGGAGATAAGAATGAAAAGGAATTCAAGGGGGGCTGGACTTAGGTCTCTTGTGGGCATGCAGGGACTCATGACTGATGACACATTTGACCCCTCTCTCGGGCTCAGCCTGGTCATTTCCTACAAAATTCCAGTAAAAAAAAAAACTGGTTTCATCTGAATATTGATCTTTAAATTTTCAGTTATCATCATATTTGTCTGCAGTATGTTTTTGCATTTTCACAAGTCGACCATGCACGGTAAAATGACCCTTCATGTTTTTCACATTTCCAGCACTAACTAGAGTACTAGTTAATACATCCTAGGTAATTTATCTGATGTGGTATAACAAAGGTGCATTTTATTTAAAAAAATCTCTTATAATACAATGTGAATTTCCATCCTTTTAACCACATTCTCTCTCATTGATTCATCTATATATTATAACCAAAATTTTTACTCATTTTATCTTGCAGTCTTTAACTTGTTCTTTTGCTGTTTCAAGACTCAACAAAAAATTATACATTTTAGCAATCACGTGTTCATCATTTGTACATAGTTCAGTCTTGAATTCTGTCTTACGTTGTTCAATTCCTATTACTTTTTTATCTATATTAAATCTTTCTCTTGACTGTGTCTGAAAACCATTGAAATCTAAATCTCTCTGCAGTCAATTGTTCTCTTGACTTCCTTAAGTTCTCCATATTCCTACACTAAGAAATCTTGATATTTTTCTTTTCTGTAAAATGCTTCTTGAGCTGAGAGCAACCTGGTTTTTCCAGCCTTTTCTCAATTTGCGGCGTAAGTGCCACTGCTGTCTGCAAAGGGGGGGGGTGTCAGCACCAAGCTCTCCCAGGCAATGGTGCCCCGTCTGGTACCACTTAATGCCAAATTTAGCTATAGGTTTTTGCAAGATTAAAACACAGGGTTTGCAGTACAACCTTTTCCCGGCTGATGTGAAGGAGCAGCTTTTTTTCTGGGCAGGAAACAATAGAAAATACTGGGCCTGTTTGGTGCATTAGCAGGTTTCAAGATTAATGAAAAGGAAGACAAAGATGTTAACAAAAATATGAAAATGGAAGATCAAACAGAATGGATGGATAAAACAGGTTTTAAGATTGAGAAGAAGGTAAAATATCTGGGTATCATTATGAAAAAGTACTGACGGCATGTTGTTCCAAAATAAATATGTTAAGACAAGAGTGAATGAAGGTAAAAAAGATAAGATGGGAGAAACCACAATTGTCATTGCTGGGGAGCAATTCTGTGATAAAATGATTGGTTTGTTTGTTTCAGACAATAACTGTTTTGACAGCTGATGTGCCATTTAGACAATGGCAGGGGGGTATATCTAAATTTGTGTGGCAGAGGGGAAAACCCACGAGTAAAGTCTAGGGGGTTACAAGATGCAAAGGGAAGAGGAGGACAAGGTTTGCCTGACCTGCAGTCGTAATTTGCAGCTGGCTCTTCGGCTTCTAGGAAAGGGCAAATGTTGCTGAGAAGCAGAAGCCTCTTGGAGCTGGACGAGCAGGACCTGAGATTCGGGTCAATGTGGATTTTAAAAATCATCTTGTTTACATCATCATTCCATGCTGAGAACATGGAACAGATACAGACCCAAGTTGTATCCAAAAACACCTTTGTGGCTCTCAGCACAAGAGGCATTTTATAGACAAGAAATACTAAACTAACACAAATGGCAAACATCACGAGATACTAGAATTTTGTCAAGGGGAATGAAAAATACAGGTAGCCCTCAACTTACGATCACAAATGAGCCCCAAATTTCTGTTGCTAAGTGACACATTTGTTAAGTGAGTTTTGCCCCATTTTACGACCTTACTTGCCACAGTTTTGGTCACCACATTACAAAAAGAGATTTGGGAAAAGTGCAAAGAAGAGCAGCTAGGATGATTAAAGGCCTGGAGATTAAAACATATGAAGAACGACTGCAGGACTTGGGTTTGGCCAGTCTAGAGAAAAGAAGGACTGGGGGACATATGATAGCAGTGTTCCAGTATTTGAGGGGCTGCCACAAGGAAGAGGGAGTCAACCTGTTCTCCAAAACACCAGAAAGCAAGACAAGAAACAATGGATGGAAACTAACCAAGGAGAGAAGCAACCTGGAATTAAGGATGAATGTATGTCACGAGAGAAATTGTCTAGAATATATAAAAACACTTCAAATGTATGCTGGAAATGTGAAAAGGGGACATTTTACTATGTTTGGTGGAAAAGTGGTGGAAAATGGTGGGAAATCTGGAAAAGTCTGGATTCAGATACTTACGTTGATTTCAGGATTTTAAAGATTAATGTACAATTGCGATCAGAGGAAAAACAGCTGGAAAAAAGTCATGGAATTTTGTTTTGCACCTGATAATTGCAGTGAGATTATCGTATGCACAAAGATGAAAAGATTTGGCCTTATTCTCACTGGAGGAATAGTTGGTGAAGATGATGGAACTCGCTGAGATGGCTAAATTGACTTCTTTGATCAGAGAAAAGACTGTATCTATGTTTACTGCTGACTGGCAGCCCCTTATGGACTTTTTGCACAAAACAGAAAAAAAATAAACTTATGATTTATGGTTTTGATAGTTACACAGGATTAGAAATGGGAAGGCCTGGAAAAAACTGAAAAAATTGTGAAAAAAACCAGTTTTTCCCCCCGTTTTTTTTCCGAACAACTTTGGAAAAAATGGGAAAATTTTCCATTTTTTTCCCAAGCCTTCCCATCTCTACACAGAATAGATTATAAGAAAAAAGAGAAATGTTGTAATCATAGAGTAAGAGGTAAATTTATGATTGTATTTATAACTGCTGTGATGAAGACTGGAAGTTGGTTCTTTGCATCTTTTTCCTTTCTTTTCTATTTTCTTTTTCCTTTCTTGCACATGTAACTTTGATTTCTTTCTGTTTCTTTTGTTTTTCCCACTTTATGATAGTTCGTATTAGTTTTTATTTTTTAAAATAAAATTATATTTATGTGTGCATGTATGTGTGGATGTATGTGTGTATAGAGAGAGGGGGGAAGGAAGGAAGGAGAGAAAGAAAAGAAAGAAAGAGAGGGAGGGAGGGAGGAAGGAAAGAAGGAAAGAAGGAAAGAAAGTGTTAGAAGAATAATTGAGATTTTCACGAATCAGGGCGATGCAAGAACAAATAAAAAATGAAATCCAGACATACTGTGCAAAGAAAATTTTATTCTCAAGAACAAAAGGCTCCGTTCTCAAGGATAGCCTGCAGAGAAAACCCGGGACTTGGTTTTATAGGCGGACTGTTTTTTGGTGTGTGTGGTTTGTACAGGTGCTGATTTCAGGATGTCCTTCCTGTGCAGTTTGGGATGCTCCTGTGTTGGGCTTTGATCCTGTGTGAAATTTGGGACATGCAGACTCCACCCCTCATGTCTCCTCCCACCCCAGGGAACTCCTGTCTCCCCATGGATCCAGTGAGGTGCCAAAACGGAGGTGGGTGGCAGATCTGAGATCAGACAGGAAGGAAGGAAGGAAGGAAGGAAGGAAGGAAGGAAGGAAGGAAGGAAGGAAGGAAGGAAGGAAGGAAGGAAGGAAGGCTGTTTGAACTGGGATTGTTGGTTCCAAAGACTCCCCTTGGAATGCCAGTCCTTCTTTGCTCTAGGGCAGAGGTCCCCAACCTTTCTGGGTTGGCAGCCTGGAGGGAAAGGGAGGAGCAGGGAAATGTAAGTGGGCATGCACAAACGGGCCACGCACACCTATGGTGGTGCTGATGGTGGCGCTGGTGCCCATACTGGTGCCTGCGTGCATGCATAAATGGGGCCGCTAGCACCCGTGCGGCGGCACTAGCACGAGTGGGGAGGGTGCGTGCAGCCATTCCTGCAGCCCAGTGGCCAACAGGCCATGAACCGGTACCGGGCTGCGGCCCACAGGTTGGGGACTCCTGCTCTAGGGTACTGGGAGAGGGAAGGGACTTCCAGATGCTTCCTATTGCAGCTCAGAGCCATGCCACCTTGCATCCTGGTCAGTTGATTTGGAGTTGGAGAGTTACGGGAGGAAGACAGGACACAAGCTTTGGAGAAGAGAGGGTTGGCTGACTGCTTCCTGAACTTTGCTCCATTCTGCTGGAGCCTCAGGGCTGGGGAGGGGGTGATGCAAAGGGAAGGGAAGGAGTCTGCCTCTGCTCTGAAGGGGGTGAGCAGGGAGTGGGGGGAGGGGGCTGCGAGGCTTGGAGCGGCCTTGAAGCAACCATCTCTCCGCCCCAGTCCTGCCTTCTCAGATGAGTCATTTCTCTGCCGATGCCAAGCCACGTCTTTTGGGGAGACAAGCTGCTCCGGGGTTTGGCTTGCAGCTTGCGTGATCCCGCACAAGTCTCTGCACAAGACTTGCCTATTAAAAGATTTACAGCAGTGGCAAGCCCTCCCATATCTCTCCCCATTTAATTTTGCACACTGGGAAATTACAGCTTTGCACTCCGTGGCAGCATTTCCACGCTGCAGGTGGCGGTGGATGGCCCTGCCTGCTGACGAGAGAGGCACCAGGCAGGGCCTGGAGCCTGTGCTGGCTTCGGGGGTCTCAAGAGACATGCAACCTGGGGGTGGGGGAGGTAAACAGCACTGGGGAAGCAACAGAGGAGGGTTTGGTTACTGGTGCCTGGTCTGCAAGGACGGCTTTTCGTTTCCGAAGTCTAGTCAGTTTTATTTTATTTTTTTTACACTCCAGGGATTGTTTTCTGGTGCATCCAGTTTGCTGTGGTACAGCCTGCTGTGTGAACCTCATCTGCAAGTTTATTTTTCAGGATTTGCTAGGTCACAATTGAATAAGGTTTTGTATTATTTGCCTCATTTCCAATTGACTACGCATCATTGATGTACGAAGCTGTTTTTCTTTGATTTGTTATCTTGATGCAGGAGCAGATCTGTGACGAGGATTTTTAAAAGCATTCTTCAACTCTGGTGGAGAATAGGATGATATGAGATTGGGTGTCACAGCTAATGCTCTCAGACAGAAAATAACAGCTTGAAACAATCTTGAGATATACAGAAAAGAATGAAATTTAACAAGAGACTAATGGGAAGCTGATCACTCAGGAAACAAAAATTAAATGCACAGATGTAGAATCCAGGATTCCTCACTTAGTCAGAGTAGTTGCTTGTGTTCGGTGCTGTTACGATTAACATTAATAAAGCTCCAGTAATTCTCTTATTTGAAAGCCAAGCCCTATTGGACCAGGAACCAAGGGGGCTGTAGCTGTAGCCACGTACCCTAACTGGGAGCTGCCCTTCCCAACTCAGAGCCTTTTTAAGAACTGACAGCCCCAGAGAAGCTGGTTCTGGCCCCGATGAAGCCAGCCCCATAGACTGGCTCAGCCCTCTGGCATCCAAGCGCCACAATGGGCACATCAGAGCTCTCTGCAGGAACCCAGTTGTGCATTCCTCTGCCCGAGAGAAGGGAATTCAAGGAAGAGGCTTTTGATTGCAACTTAAGAGCTTGAGTAGCTATTAAATAAAGAAGCTCAGTCATTGCTAGAATCTAGGAATACATGACCACTGTTGGGAATGGAACTTCTGTTGCTAAGTGAGGCAATTGTTAAGTGAGTCACGCTTGAATCTGTGACCCTTTTTTGCTGTGGTTGTTAAGTGAATCATGCAGTCATTAAGCAAATCTGGCTTCCCCCACTGACTTTGGGTCACTAATGATGATCACGTGATCCCGGGACAGTGCAACTGTCATAAATACCTTCCAGTTGCCAAGTGCCTGAATTTTGGTCACGTGACTGTGGGGTTCGTAAGTGCGAGGACCAGTCATAAGTCGCTTTTTTCAGTGCCGTTGTAACTTCAAATGGTTGCTAAGTAAATGATCATACGTCGAGGACTATCTGCAGGTCAGCTCCCAGGTTAAGGCTCTGTTTCTCCCACCTTGACACGGTAACAGATTCTTGCTTCCCCTTTGCCTGCTCTGGATGCGGAAGGCAGCTGAAGGGCGCTTTGGGAACGATCTGCCCGCTCCGGACCTGACATCTGAGGAGCCTCGCCGGGCCCAGAGCTTCCCTGGTGGTGATTCTCTGCATGCCGGAATAATTCATTTCCCAAGAAGGGCTCGATTTTATTGGAATGAGACGTGAGCTGGGGTGGCCTGGCAGTGCTTCCTTCCAAAGCAATTGTCCCAGCAAATTGAAGCCGTGTGTCTTAATAATTGGCAGGGTGATGGTGGCACTTTTTTTCAGAAGGCTTCCTTTGCCTTGATGTGATTCACAGTGGGAAATGATCCTGGCGGGAAATGCTGCAGTTTTGGTCTATTATAATAAATCTACAAGCCATGGCAACTGGCTTGAAGTGCCAGAGAAGCCCTGGGAGGAGAGCCATGGGCTGGCTTGCCCTGCCAAGTGGCCCCCCCTGCTTGCCAAGCGTGTGGCCTGGCCTCTGTCCTGCACCCACAGCTGGATTGCAGCTTCGTTCATCCTGACCCCGGCTGGTCGGCTGGGCAAAGGACGGACTCCTTTCTTGGAATGGCCAGTGGTGTTTTCTTCCTCCAGAACTGTCCCAGGCAGGTACGAAGGAGCTGATTTGGATGAAAGGGAGATTTCCAAACCCTTTCCCCTCCCCTCCAGTCCCAGTTCAGAATGCCCATTATTAGACATGGAGAGAATAGTGGGTGGAATCAGCCCGGTTTCCTGAGCACCAGTTGGAGGGTGTGTCTTGTTCTAGCCTGGCTCTGGTCACTGAAGGCTTTGCAACCTTCCTGATTGTTCACCCGTGTTCAGGATGAGCTTAGTCAAGGCCATGGCCCCACATCCCACTCATTTCTAGGGCTTGGCCAGGAGTCCAGCTCTTCTCTTCTTTGGTTGTCTTCTTCACCCCTGAGTCTAGAAAACCCTGTTTCCAGCCCAAGGGAGGGAGGGAGGCCTGCCTGCCTCTTAATTCCTGTCACACCTGCCCCACGTGGGATTCTTGGGAAAGAAAGACCCTTGACTCCATTCGTGCAAAAGATATACTTTTATAAAGACCAAGTGGTTACAGCTCAGCAAAGCCAGAACTAAAAGTTTGCATGCAAATGTTCCCTAGTTAACTTTCCCTTTCCCACGCATCTCCCCTGTTATCTCCCTATTGTCCAGTTACAGTCAAAGGATTTGTTTCGGTAACGGTCCCTGCACTGGCGGGCTAGATGGTGAGCCATTGCATTTCCCCTCCCAGGCCTCTTGGGACGATGAGCTGATGTCTCGGGATGGCACGATGAGTCGTTTTGGTTTCCCCCTTCCCAGCTATTCCCTCTCCCATGCTTTATGGCAGGCTGGCATTTAGCAAAACAAGGCTGTTCTATTACAGCAGTTCTGACCATTCCTAGGCCTACTACTACATGCTCTCAGAAGTGGCTGGTTGGTCTTTGGTCAGTTTGTGAAGGCAGTCCAGAGTTCTGACCCAGTAGGCTCAGGCAACTGACCAAGGGCAAATATTGGGCACAAGATCAACCCAAGAGATTATCCAGATCACCCCCAAATTGCATGACACAATGCAGTGTAAGTAGGCAGAATAACCCTCTCTCTTTCTACATCTGAAGCTAGGCAGGGAGGATTGATGTTAAGAAATTAGGGCAAAGGGAAAAACAAAACATTAATCTACAAGGCTACACACATGTCAGCAGTAGTTTTGAAGTACAGAAGCTCTCTGCTGTTCATTATTTACTTACTCAATTTATATAACTGCCCACTCATGAGTGACTCTGAGCATCTAACAGGGTTAGAAATGTCACTGCATAAAAGCAACAATAAAAGGATAAAACACACAGCATGTCAGGAACAAAACACCATCTGTTTACGGTAGATGTATCTGTCATCCTGGGAGAAGAATCAACTCTTGAACCCAACAGGGCCAGGCCCACTGGATCTTGAGAGGAGGCTTTTCCATAGGCAGGCACTATGTCAGAGAAGTTGTGCCTTCTGGATTCCATAGGGTGACTGTATTTAGTTGATGGGGCCCAGAACTCATCAAATTTGCAGATGACACTAAGCTGGTAGGAATAGCCAACACCCCAGAAGACAAGCTCAGGATTCAGATGGATCTCGACAGATGGGAACACTGGGCCTACCTAACAAAATGAAATGTAGAGAAAAGTAAGGTTTTACACTTAGGGGGGAAAAAAACATTTGTTGGATGAAACCTGGTTCAATAGCAGTAACTGTGAGAGGGATCTTGGAATCCTAGTGAGCAATCACTTAAATATGAGCTAATAGTGTGCGGCAGCAGCCAAAACAGCCAATGCATAAACAGATAGAATCAAGATCACGTGAAATATTAGTACCGTTTTACAATGCCTTAGTAGTTAGACCAGAGCTGAAATACTGCATCCAATTTTGGTCACCTCAATATAAAAAAGATGTTGAGACTTGGGGAAAAGTGCAAAGAAGAACAACTAGGATGATTAAAGGTCTGGAGATCAAAACCTATGAAGAATGGTTGCAGGAATTGGGTATGGCCAGTCTAGAGAAAAGGACATGATAGCAGTATTTCAGTATTTGAGGGGCTGCCACAAAGAAGAGGGCATCAAATTATTCTCCAAAGCACCAGAGGGCAGGACAAGAAACAATGGATGGAAACTAATCAAGGAGAGAAGCAACCTAGAACTAAGGAAGAATTTCCTGACAGAATAATTAATTAATAGTACGGCTTGCCTTCAGAAGTTGTGAGTGCTCCATCACTGGAGGCTTTTAAGAAGAGACTGGACAGCCACTTGTCTGAAATGATATACGGTTGTGGTTCCCAACCTTTTCTATACTCTGCACCCCTAGAACGCTTCTGATATATTCTCGCACCCCTTACAAAAGTTCAAAATAACGGCAATGAATTATGCATATACACTATAATTTTGAAAACCCGAGTTTTCGCACCCTCTGGAATATCATCTTGCACCCCTGGTTGGGAACCCCTGATATAGGATCTCCTGCTTGAGCAGGGGGTTGGAGCAAGGTCCCTTCCAATTCTGTTATTCTATGTTCTTACCCTGCTGGATCTTGTAGGACAGGCAGAGATAATTAACGTAGCCACGTGCTTTTGCAACAAAAGCTCTAAAAGGCATGGTGTATAAGACAAAGGTGCCATGTTTGCCCTCGCCTGAGTCTTAGAGGCCTCCTCAATAATTTATGAAGCATGGATATTGATCTCCATGCAGCCGAAGCTGCATCTTCAAGAAGAAACCCAGGTTGGGATTCCCAATAAGATGTGGATATTTGCTCCCCAGGGGCTCTCCCCCCCCACACACACACTCTGTAGAATGATGGGCCTATCTTGCCTGTGCTTCAGTTAACTGCAGCAGCAAAGAGCAGAGACTGGCTGCGGGTAGATATACTGCAGGAGAGACAGGCAACTGGTCGGGAGGCTGAACTGTGCCCTGGTTGTGGGGCCCAGGTCATCCTCCTGACTGACTGCTGTACAGCCCTCCCAATGGGAAGAGCGCTGGAAGGGCTGAAAAGCTTCCTCCTTTTTTCATTTGTTTTGGAGAAATTAAGAGTCAAAATGGAGACGTTTTGCTCATGGTGGTCTCAGGTTTGCTTCCCCATCCTTTGCTCAATCTCTAAAGCAAGTGAAAATTGTCCTGCCAAAATAGGCCATTTTGCCATCTAATTTCAGGGGTACCTCAGGGGTAAATGGGGGCCTCACCTGAGCTATGGTTGCTCATACTTGATTTGGGAGAACTTATTGATTCGTTGATAGGTAAGGGATCTAATCCCCGGCCTTCATCAGTCAGGGGCCTCCTTGGGAGATCTCAGCGTAGCCTCCCTTTTGGGAAGGCATTCTCATGGGGTGGTTGTGAGGCAAAGGCCTCCGAAGAGCAGCAGATAAACACAGCTTCAGATAATTTCCAAGGGGCTTGCAGGACCACACAGATTACCCCTGCACCTGTATGCCCCAGCACTGCCATCCAGGATTCACATCAGATCCATGGGCTTGGCCATGTGGGGAAGAGCTCTCCCCCAAGCCAAAGGGAACAGGATCAGGGCAGCAAAGCGAGGCTCCATTCATATGTCTCAGAAAGCCTGTGCCCACATGAACTACATGCCTAGAAACCAGGGCGCGGATTCTGCTGCCAGGATGAGTGAGGGGACAGCCACGGCCTCCAAGCAAAGGAGAAGGGCAGGCGCCTCTGGATGTTGCTGCAACACCTGATTGTCAGACCTGCCCCAACTTAGATCCTTAGGAAAGAAAGACCCACGACTCCATTTGGTTGAAGTGATTTGTTTTGGTTCTTTTACTAAAGACAAATGGTTGCAGCAAAAGTAAGGCTGGATCTGTGTGCTCCTGCGCAAAAGGTTACAATTTCCCCCACTCCCTGGCCCTCCCCCATTAACCAGTTCAACAGTGTGCAATAGCATTTGTGTTTGATGTTTTGGGAACTGCTTTGAAGCTGGGTGCTTCTCAAAGTAGTTTCACATTCCGTTCCCAGGCCAGGTGTCCTTGGTGACTGGCTTATTCCAGTTTGACACCTCTGGTTCCTGTCAACTTGTCCCCCCCCCCTTTCTTCATCTTCTTCTCTCCAGCCCAAACTTCCCTAAATTCCTTCCCTCCCCACTTTCGGTTTATGGCAGGATGCCAACGAAGCGAAGCAGCTAAAGATGGCAGACCTGGCACTGATTCTTGGCAGATTCCTCCTTTCCAGTTTGCCCAGTGAAGGATAATTAAGCTGAACCTCTCCCACATTCTGACCAGTAGGGAGTCCTTAACTCTCTTCCTCTGGCCCAGCACCAGGGAAATAGGGAGGAAGCCCAGAACTGTAGAACTTGATAAGTCTCAGCAACTAGTTGGTTAGCAATGATGGCAATGAAGACTTAATGAGAAATAAGGTTTATTAAACTAATACAGTAGTTCCAGTTCTCTAGATGAGGGGTTTTTGAGCTGTGGATCAGGTCACAGTGGTGTGTGCAAGTGTGTACATGCTCAAAGCTACCCTTGTGAAATAAATATTCAGTTATTAAGAGTAAGTGCAAAGAGCAAGTTACATTGTATCAGTCCGTTTCTGGGCTTCATGCCAAGTCCCAGGATGCATTGTATCCAAAATAATCTACATAAGTCCGCCCAGAGAGTAAAAAGTTTTTTAGGCAGTACTGTTCAGGAGGGGGGGGGAAACAAAGAACATTCCACCCCCTCCCTAAGGATTTTCACCTAAACTGAAGATAAACAAGCCAAAAGAGAAAGTCACAATAATCCGGATGCTCGAGTTCCAACTGCTTATGTAGACAAAATAAAATAGTAAAAAAAAACAATAATTGTTTTTCCAAAGCCTGTTTTCCCCAGCAATCAAACGCTGCTTTCTCAAAATAGGGAAATAGTTCTTAAAGCTGTTAGCAGGGAAAAAGGTAAATTAACAAGAGGGAAGGAAAGGTCTCACCCGGATCTTCCACGGTGGTTCTTTTCGCTTAGATGTTGCTGTGACTTTCGGCTGGAGCAGCTGAGTGATCGGCCATGTTACTGGCCGATCTTTTCCCCGTCGGCCCAAAGGTGGTTTTCTCGGACCGCAGAGGGAGCCGCCGCTCCCTCCGCGATCAACGAGTGCCCTCCTCTACGGTGGTCGTCCCTACAGGGCGACTTTCGACCCTATCCAGGGTCTACCGGCGGGGGGAAACCGGACGGCCAAGAGAACGAGTTCTCTGCACGTCCGCGGGCGCTGCAACCGGAACCGGAAGTCCCACTTCCTGATTTTGGCCTGATGCCCAGACTGGATTACAATATAACAACTGACTGCCAGTTTTTATCTCTGTGCTGGTCTTGACTATTGGGGTTTTTTTTTTTTCCTCTATCTTTCTTTGGAAATATATTTCTGTCTGCATTTTATATTTTATAACGCTGCAATCTATTTTTTAAGCTGAACTTCTCTAAAAAAAAAGAAGAAGAAGAAGATGGAATCCTACTCACAGATTAATTATGGACTTATATTAGAAAAAATCTTAGAAGCAAGACTGGAACTTAAAGAACATATTAGATCGTTTAGATTCAAGGAGGACTCAGAATTAAAAATTGAAGCTCAACCTTTGATTGACTATGATAGACAATCAGATCTACAACTTAATGAGATGGATGGAATACATTTACAATCTATTGAATCTACTGAATTTATTGAAGAGGAAGAGGACACATCCTACATGATGGATTTCTTTGATGATCAAAGGCAGAACTCAACTAAAACATTTACAACTTTAAAAGCAACAGGATTGGACTTCCAAATACGAGGCACAAAAAACGTTGACAACATGACAGTACAGACAACACTGGATAAAAGAGAAAAAGAATATGATTGGACTCAATGGTGGGAAAAGGCCTTTAGCCAGTTACTAAGATGGGAGGACTTAGAAGCCCTGTTGTGGAAACCTACCTGGCACAAAAAGAAAGCTAGAATTAGATTTAAAAATAAGAGTTAAAATTTTATTTGATGGGTAAAAAGGGCTTCTGGACATTGATTGAACTAATATTTTTGAGATCTTTAAGGTCACTTTGGTATGAGTCAACACTAGATTTAAATTATGGATTTGAGTATGATTTGGAATGGCAATAAGAATAATTGGAAAATTTATAATTAAAGGAGTTAGATTGAGATTGAGACTGGTGAAATATTATTGATATTTTTATTTATAAGAATTGAATGGTAATTAGTGAGATATTAAATGGATTAAACTGAAACAATTGAGGAATCTTTTAGGGACGTGGATTGATCTATGAAAATATTGGATAGAATATATGAAATAGAATATAGTTGAGAAATATTAAGATATAATAGTTATATTACTTGTTTATGATAGAAATAATTATTGTCCTATTATTATTATTATGATGTTATTATTTTACTATGTCTAATGAAATAGTTTTAAAATATATAAATTCATGTTTATTTACATAATATGTAAGTGAAATATAATAAGAGATATAATTTGATTGAGAAATATAAATTGAAATTGGAATAATAGATAGAGGTGAGAAACAATTTATATTTTAGGAATGCTCGAATTGTTTACCATAAGAGGGAACCTTTAAAGTAGTAGTTTAAATTGTATATGTATGACTGTATTTTTTGTTGTGTTCTCTGGAGTGCCCTATCTCCACGATGTGTTACAAGCACTTGGCTGTAAAACAAACAAAAATTAATAAAACTTGTTATGATAAAAAAGAGTAAGTGCAATTGTCATTTATTACACAACCTTGACACCAGCTAAATAATTTGTTTTATTTGTGGGGAGATGGTGTCATATAATTTCATTTATCATTTGGGGGGGGGGGGTTGTAGTATTCCAAGCTATTACTCAAATTATAGAATACCGAAGAAAAGGGGAACACACACACACACACACACACACGAGAAGACAACGTTCATACAAAATGTCAAAAAAAAAATCAATACACCATCGTACTACATTAATTGCTTTACTTCTTTGAAAAAGATCTCCAATCTTTCAGAGTGGGCAACTATAATAAATTTAATACATCATCATCATCATCATCATTATAATCTTGGATCTCAGCACATGTCCATCACAGAGGACAGACAGGTTGGAGAGAGATCACCTGAGCCTCCTGCTTGGATGTCATTAGGCAGGATTCAGGTTGTCTTCTTCTATTAGATCAATTTTCATAGGTTGTGCCACTGTGTAAAAAGGGTCATAAGGGAAAACCTACATTCCATTGGTGGACTCTTCTCAGTGTCAGGTCAGTTCAGAGATGCTCTTGGGTAGGTCACAGGTCAAGTGGTTGAAATCAGAGGTATGGGGCCTGGGGAAGGGATGGCTTATTCTCCAAGAGGTAACCCATATCTCCTTGCACTTGTTCTTGCTTGTTCATGAGTAGCATACATTCAGTTTATGACCGCTGTCAAACCTGCTCAACTTCCTCCTTGGGGAATGGCTAAAGAGGGGAGGCCTGGGGCCTTGAGCTTATGTGTATGAACAGGCAGAATCCTCACGTACATCTGTTTTGCCTTGCTCCAGGTGATGCTTTCAGAAAGGAAAGGAACGGATGAACTTTATGCCGTAAAGATTCTGAAGAAGGACGTGGTCATCCAAGATGACGATGTGGAGTGCACCATGGTGGAGAAGCGAGTGCTGGCCCTGGCTGGAAAGCCCCCCTTCCTCACACAGCTTCATTCTTGCTTCCAAACCATGGTAAGCTCCCCCACAATCCTCCGTCCTGAATCCTGCAAAAGTTCCTCAATTGAGTTGAGAATCTTGTCCCTTGAGTGCATTCCTTGCGCTAGAAATTTAACCTGGATGCACAAAATTGCCTTGTGTAAGGCATAAGTACCAAAGAAGGCATTGGCAGAAAAGAGAGTCACATGAGCGGGAAATGGTATACCCTCTGGAGATTGGACAGCTAAGGCTGTTCAGCAGCAGGAAGTCAAGGAAGGGCACAGAAGAAGAAGCAAACTTAAGGCAGTGGGACAACTGACAGGAAAGAGAGAGCAGTAAAAGTCAGAGTAGGAGGTCCTGGAGAACAGAGAAACCCCTGGCAGAAAAAAAGCACATGTTTCCTGGCCAGAGGGAAGGGGATTAGCTCTGCATAACTGGACATGGTGGACAGCTTGAGGCCAAATCAGCAGACATAACCTTGGTTCACCATAGTAGACCAGTCTCAGATGTGTAGGGCCTCCCAATCTGGAAAACAGAACAAGCTGTGCACAGGATGGATTTATGTAAAGTGTAAGAAGGCCCCAGTTACCCACCAGTTGTGTAGACCAAAGGTGGAGAGCACCCACAGAGGACCCTAAAGCCCACAGCAACTCTGTCTTGTTGAGCTGAAGGTTTCTTTTTCCCATCCAGAATTTCCAGACACGGAGAGAATCTTTTTTTTATATAAATATTTTATTAATTTTCTATTTTTACAATCAAGTGCCTAATAGACAATGTGATGACTGAGTCCATTAATGATTCCGTGGTACATGTAAGCTTCTTCACACTAAATCCTATATTACACCCTCCAGTACATCCTCTCCTTCTGGTAGTAGACATTTTTCCACACTAAGCAAATACAATTCTTATTGTTGTTAGTAAATATACAATTGCCTATCAACATTTGTTACATTTTTCTAATTGTGTCAATAATATCAGTTTCGAATATCTTTTCTAACCAAAGTATATCTTAATTGTATTTGCACTCAATATCCATTAATTCAGTCCATATCCTATTTTTGCTTTTTTCAATTTTAATTTCCCACCCATGTTCAAAATATCCCAATCATTTATAATTTCAGAACAAGTTATATTTGGGACTTACGGTTTTGACGTCGCGGCGAAGCAGATGTAAGAAGACGGGGCTCTGTCTTTCGTGTTTGGTTTCGCCTTGCTAGGGGATCCTGGAAAGGGTTGAAAGTCGCCCCGTAAAGGCGGCAAGCAAGGAGGGGACTCTCATTGATTGCGGGGGGGGGGGGGGGGAGTGGCAGCCCTCCCGTTTGATCTGAGGAAGCCCTCCAAACAGGCGGGGGAAAGACTGGCTGCATTTGTGTAGCGAGTCCGAAGCTGCTGACAACGGAAGTCAACAAGCACTACCAAGCAACTTTACAGCAACATAGATGAAACTGGGTGAGACCTGATCCTTTCTTTATGATTTTAAGACCTTTTCCTGAAAATCTGCCCAAAGCACTCCCCCCGATGAGAGGGAAAGGGAATTTCCGCTCCATTCCCTCAGAAAAGAAAAGTGGCGAATTAATTACTTGGGGAAAATGGCGAAACCTATAAGACTTATCTGGAATTAATATATATATGCAGCTTGAAAATTTGGGGACTAAAAGTGTTTTTAAAACTTGAAAAGTTTACAATATAAGTTTTGGATCTAAAAACTGGAAAGCGGCGTTGATGACATCTAGTGGTGAATTACGGCACTACAACTTATTTATGCTTAAAAGAAATCTGGCTTGAAGCCCAGAACTAGACTTTGGCTGGCCTTGGAAGTTTTTACTTTTGAGAATTGCAGCTGAGAAAAAAGGAACAGACTTGGGGGCTGCTTATCTGTGTGGCAGAGATGATAAACATTCTAAATCTGGCCTGTCTGAATTTTGAACATAAATACTGACTTTTAGAACTGTATTTTGGATTTATTTTCTTGTAGAAGAAACATATGGAACACTTTGGATTATAAATCTTGATTGTTAAACAACTCTCAATGGTTCTTTTTTCTCCGTGGACAGAAGATATATTTCTCATTGGACAGAAAAATTTGAATTTTACTTATATCTTACTTATATTACTTACTTATATCTTACTTATATTTTACTTATATTCAGGAACGGACAGTTGATTGGATAAATCTATAAAGGCTACTTATAAAAAAAAATAAAATGGATGTTTCATACTCAGTGTTAAATAGTAAAACACCATCTTTAACATCTGTTCCCAGTAGCCTTAACTTGCCATATCACCAAGAAAATACTGATAAAACACAGAAAGAAATTCTCTCCATGTTGAAATCAATACAAAAAACTATTACTTAGCTTGTGAGCAGGTTAACAATAACACAAAGGAGATAAAAGAACAATTTTCTAATTTAAATCTACAAACTCAGAAAACAACTACAGAGAAGGAACCAGCAACCCAGAAAATAGAAGGAAAACTAGAGAATGCTGACACAAACATTGAGGATCTAAAGGAAGAAACTAACGACCAGACTCAGATAAATGAAGACTTAGAAGACAAAATGATAATATTGGAAACGGAAAAGACATTTTATAAACCAAGGTTTCAGAACATACTGGATGACAAGGAAGGAGAGCTGATGGAATGGAACTGGAGAAGGAGGGAGGCTGTTTAATGAATATCAATGGGCTAGCTCTTCCAAAAACACTTTAACCAAATTGTTTCTCTTGTTTCAAATAATATATACAAAAATAAAGGAAGAATTATTTGATAATCCAAATGCACTGACTTGGAAAGTTAGTTGGCAAAGAAAAAAAGCTAGAGTAAGGTTGAAGGAAACAGAAGCTTTGACCTATTAGAGGGGATGCTATATTATTAATTAGAGGTTTGAATATGGTTAAGAATAGATTGTTAGAAATAGAAATATTATTATAACTAGATAGTTAGGATTTGTAATCAGAATATTATATCTTGGTATGAAAAGGGAAATAAGAATATGTTAAGAACTTTGAATAAGGGATGCTTTTGGTTGCCCAAATATAACTTGTTTTGAAATTATAAATACTTTGATACTTATAAATACTTTGATACTTTGAACATGGATGGGAAATTAAAATTGAAAAAAGCGAAAATAGGATATGGATTAAATAAGTGGAAACTGAGTGGAAATGCAATTAAGATATGCTTTGGCTAGAAAAGATATTTTAAACTGATATTATTGATATTATTAGAAAAATGTAACAAATGTTGATATGCAATTGTATGTTTACTAACAATAATAAGAATTGTATTTGCTTAGTGCGGAAAAATGGTTATTACCAGAAGAAGAGAGGATGGCGGGTGTAATATTGGACTTAGTTGGAAGAAGCTTATATGTACCACAGAATCACTAATGGACTCGGTCATCACGTTGTCTATTAAGCACTTGTTTGTGAAAATAGAAAATTAATAAAACATTTATAAAAAAAGAAGTTATATTTGGGTAACCAAAAGCTTCCCTTACTCAATGTTCTTAGCATATTCTTATTTCCCTTTTCATACCAAGATATGATATTCTGATTACAAATCCTATCTATCTAAGTTATAATAATATTTCTATTTCTAGCAATCTATTCTTAACCATATGCAAACATCTAATTGGTAATATTACATCCCCTCTAATAGGTCAAAGCTTCTGTTTCCTTCAGTCTTATTCTAGCTTTCTTCCTTTGCCAACTAACTTTCCAAGTCAGTTCATTTGGATCATCAAATAATTCTTCCTCTATTTTTATGTATATTATTTAAAACAAGAGAAACAATTTAGTTAAAATATTTTTGGAAGAACTAGCCCATTGATATTCATTAAACAGCCTCCCTCCTTCTCCAATTCCCCACAGTTCTGGTAACGGCTTTATCTTCCATTCCATCAGCTCTCCTTCCTTGTCATCCAGTATGTTCTGAAACCTTGGTTTGTAAAATGTCTTTTCCGTTTCCAATATTATCATTTTGTCTTCTAAGTCTTCATTTATCTGAGTCTGGTCGTTAGTTTCTTCCTTTAGATCCTCTATGTTTGTGTCTGCATTCTCTAGTTTTCCTTCTATTTTCTGGGTTGCTGGTTCCTTCTCTGTAGTTTTTTTCTGAGTTTGTAGATTTAAATTAGAAAATTGTCTTTTATCTCCTTTGTGTTATTTTTAATCTCATCACGAGCTAAAGCAATTGTTTCTCATATTAATTTCAACATAGAGAGAATTTCTTTCTGTGGTTCATCAGTATTTTCTTGGTGAAATGGCAAACTGAGGCTTCTGGAGACAGATGTTAAGGATGGTTTTTTACTATTTAGAGCTAAGTATGGAACATTCATTTTATTTTTTGTAGGTAGCCTTTATAAATTTATCCAACCAACTAGCTGTTTTTCAACCTCCCCTAAGCAGATATAAGTAAAATTCAATTTTTTCTGTCCAATGAGAAATATATCCTTTCTGTCCAGGGAGAAAAAAGAACCATTAAAGGTTGTTTAACAATCAAGATTTATAATCCAAAGTGTTCCATCATATCAGGCAATAGTGTATGTTTCTTCTACAGGAAAATAGTTCCACAATACAGTTCTAAAAGTCAGTATTTGTGTTCATAATTCAGACAGGCCAATTTTAGAGTAATATTATCTTCTCTGCCACACAGATAAGCAGCCCCCAAGTCTGTTCCTTTTTCTCAGCTGCAATTCTCAAAAGTAAAAGCTTCCAAGGCCAGCCAAAGTCTTATCTACAGTAGCTCTGGGCTTCGAGCCAGGTTTCTTTTAGGCATAAATAAGTTGTAGTGCCATAATTCACCACTAGATGTCATCAACGCCGTTTTTCAGTTTTTAAATCCAAAACTTATATTGTAAACTTTTCAAGTCTTTCTTTTTTTAAAAAAAAAGGTCTTAAAAACAGTCCCCAAATTTCCAAGTCATCTATATATATTAATTCCAAATTTAGTCTTGTAGGTTTCTCCTTTTTCCATAAGTAATTAATTCGCCGCTTTCCTGAGGGAATGGGGTGAAAATTCCCTTTCCCTCCTCGGGGGGAGTGCTTTGGGCAGATTTTCAGGAAGAGGTCTTAAAGTCATAAAGAGAGGCTTAGGTCTCACCCAGTTTCATCCACGTTGCTGTAAGATTGCTTGATAGTGTTTGTTGTCTTCCATTGGCAGCAGCTTCTGACTGGCTACGCGAATGTAGCCAGTCTTTCCCCTGCCGGTTTGGAGGGTTTCCTTGGATAAAATGGGAGGGCTGCCACCCCCCACCCCCTCCCACGATCAGCAAGAGTCTCCTCCTTGCTTGCCACCTCTACGGGGCAACTTTCACCCCTTTCCAGGGTCTCCCAGCGGGGCGAAATCAAACGCAAAAGATGCAGCCCCATCTTCCTGTGTCTGCTTTGCTGCAACGTCAAAATCAGACAAGGAGAGAATCTTGATGGCCTCGCTTATTCAGCCTAGGCTAAAGATGCATAAGTGGGTGTTATTGGCATGGAGTTATCTGATCCTATGCCAGCCAATGCTGCTGCTCAGTGCCTTTATGTAGGTGTTAAATCAGAGCCCAGAGAGAGAAGCTTTAGGCCATGGAGAAAACAGGAGAAATAACATAAAGTAAAACTCCCCCTCCTACACCTCAAAGGTGGTCCAGGAAGATGCCATCTTCAATGGTATTGAAAACACTGAGAGTTAAAGAAAGGCTAAGATGGATTTACTACCTCCACCCAGTCTCAGCAGAGGTCATCTGAAAGAGTGAGGAATGCTGTCTCAGTGGTCTGGAGAGAGGTCCAGACAGCCCATTTCATCCAACATCCCCTGTAGCTGTAAGCCAACCATCCTTTCTTCAACCTTCTCCAGGGAATCCAACTAGATCTGCAAAGAAAGGGAAACACGCAGGTACAACTTAATCCAAAGCCAGGGGCATTCCCTCCTGCGCGGAGAAGGATCTCAGGTGAACCATATATCAGAGCTCCAGAGATAGCCCTAAGCTCTTTTCAAACTCTAGGGCAGGGGTCCCCAAACCCCTGTCCCTTGACCGGCACCTGTCCGCGGCATGCCAGCAACCGGTCCGCACAAATAAGCAAAGCCCCATCCACGGTATGCAGGCAGCATGCAAAACCACGCCCCCTCCTGTCCATGGAAAAGCCTTTCTCCCCAGAACCGGTCCCTGGTGCCCAAAAGGTTGGGGGCCACTGCTCTAGAGTTAATGGGATGATCTGACCGTATCAAGAGATTGTGATATCACCCAATTCCAGATCACATCCTCACCGTCAAAGAGTGGGGGCAGGAACCTGTTACATCCTGGAGTGACCTGCAGACAGGAATTCTATTCTGCATCTCAATTGGCCTCAATTACTTTCGGTTTTCTTTCTGATTCTCTATCTCAGTGTTTCTCAAGCTCAGCAACTGTAGGACGTGTGGACTTCAATGGATCACTGGGGAATTCTGGGAATTGAAGTGCACACAGCTTACAGTTGCTCAGCTTGAGAAAGGCTGCTCTCTGCATGCCCAGCCTGAGTGCAAGGAAGTGACTCATCTGCCAACCTGCCTCGCACCCCCTTTTTCAAAGATAAAGGGGAGCAACAGAAATCAGGAAACCTTCCCTGCAGCAGGGGGGCCATGTTTTTCTAAAACGATTGGCATCCACAGGAGGGGGTAGGGATGCAGTGACCTTGGGAGAGGCAGAGAGGCTGGATAGTGTGTGGGGGAGGGGGGGGCAACCTTTCCAATTTGGATGGGAGGAGCGGTTAAGTATGAAGAGCGCTGAATGGCTGTGTTTGGGGGGATCCTTTTCGCCCCCAAAGCGGCCAACTCCTCTACTGCAATGCAGTGACTTAACACGCTGGATGTTGGAGGCAGGAATTGGGAGGGGGGCTGCAAAGGGCAGGAAAGAGGAGCTTTCCCAGCTCTGGCTCAGCACAGAGAGCCGTTCTCCATGCAGCAAAGGATGCCAGGAGCAGCTCCCGCAAAGCGCTTTCTCTCCGGCTGCTTCCAGCTGGCGGCTGATAAGAGCCGAGGAACCGCACTGAGAGCAGCGCTTCCCCAGCAGCTCTTGGACGGCAACAATGGAGGCTTAGAGGATTACCCTGAGATGCCAGCCCAGCAATTGGAGTTGGCAAAGCCCGCTGGCAGCCGCCAGAACTCCCCGAGCCTCTTTTTGTGATGAAAGGCCGGCGTGCTGAAGTGTGTTGGCAGAGGATTAGAGGGTGCAAACCTGCCTGGGGCTTAGCACTAATCAGAGCGGGGACGCAGTCGCAGGTTGTAGCAGAAGGCATTGGCAGCATCCAGATGCCAGAGGCAGAGATGAAGGAGCAGTTGTGGCCCAGCTGCTCATTCCAAGCACGGGAGCCCTCTCTCTCCCTCTCAGCAGGGTGTGGGGGGGGTGAGGGGGGGGGGTTAACCAATTGCTCAATATTTCAGGAGCCTGAGAGGCTCCCAGATGACCCCCAGATGCCAGATGTGTGTGAGCTGCACCCGCTAGGATTTTCAGATGAGGCTCCAGCAGCTCTCCTAAGCTGAAGGCATCTGTGGGGCCCACGGGTGTATTTAAAAAAGTCAAGGTGGTACCTGCAGCCACATGACTGGCACCCGCTCCATTTGTATGTATACTGTATGTGATGCACAATTGGTGTAAAAAGGGGGGCAGAATAACAAAATGACAGAGCTGGAAGGGACCTTGGAGTCCAAGCCCCTCCTCTAGCAGGAGACCCTGGATCAGGGGTGTTCAACTTTAAGACTTGTGGAACAGCATGGCTGGCTGGGGAATTCTGGGAGTTGAAGTCCACAAGTCTTAAAAGTTCCCAAGGTTGGACACTGCTGAAGGCAAACCCTTGCACTGGTTAATAGCTGTCAGGGCAGGGTGTCAGTGGTGTGGCTGTGGCAGCCATCTGGACTTTTCTGTCCCCACTCCACCCCCAGAGGTAGATGCCCCTGCCTCAACCTGCTGCCCACAACCAGGTGCAAAGGAAACAACCTTGGCCTGATCCCCTCCACGGGGGTCCTGAACAAAGGAGCTCAGTGTAGCCAATTAAAAGACAATTCAATCCCCAAATCCACCCCTCCCACTTGCCTTGTCTCTCCCCTAATCTAGAAATGTCTCCTTTAAGTCCTCATCTTCCTCCTCCCCGCTCCTTCCCCGCTCCTCTCCCACCAGCTGTGCTTTCCTGCAATATGTCTAATCCCACACAAGGAAGTCAAAGAGATTTTTTTTCTTTTTAATACCAAAAAGGCAACCAAATCTTTTCTTTCATCAGGATTTAAATTGTCTGTTGCAGTGGCTGCAGCAGAGTAGCAGTGTTCTGGTGAGGACCTGCTCCTCCCCACTTTTTTCAGCCCAGCTTCACGGAATGGCATCCCGCAGGACACAGGAGCTTCTTCCGGCTGGCTACAAAGTCAGGAAACAGGCTGCAGGAGGAGGTCACCAAAGGCAAGGCGATGACCCCGGTGGTACTATCAAAGCTGTGCTTGTTTTTGACATGCATGGCACATGCTTCAATTGCACAGCTGCGGCCACCGCCTTGACTTTGCAGTCCAGGTCCCACAGATGCCCCTTGGCAGAGCCTTCCCGACTGAGAGTTGCTTGCAAGGCACCCAAGAGGCCCAGCATGGTGCTCCGTTGCTTCTTCTGACTTTGGTCAAGCATCTTCCACCATTTTTCTCCCCCTTTCTCTCAGGACCGCTTGTATTTTGTGATGGAGTACGTCAACGGTGGCGACCTCATGTACCAGATCCAACAGGTTGGGCGATTCAAGGAGCCCCACGCTGTGTAAGTCGCCGATCCAGGGCAGTGCCTGGGTGGAGGGGGGGAGGTGTGGATTTCTCCCTCTCCCTCTGAGGACCGATGCCAAGGGCCTCCTGGGCCAAGGGCCCAGGTGGCAACTCCTGGCCTTTCCATTGCTCTCCCTTCTTGAATGGCAGGTTCTATGCAGCCGAGATCGCCGTGGGCCTTTTCTTCCTGCACTGCAAAGGAATCATTTATCGGTAGGTGGGCTCCCCAACCTTTGCCCTGGTAGTTCCTGGGCTCTGCTGTGCCCCACGCCCACTGCCAGTCAAAGCCTTCCTCGCCTCAGCAGCCCCACTGGGACTGTCTTGATCAGAAGAGGCAGGGTTTTGAGGCAGCCTTTCCTTGGCTTCTCATACTTCTGTAGGCTTGATGAGTCACAGAGGGGGAATTGGCAGGCCTGGGACGTAGACCTCCTCTTGGGGCTCATCTGCTCTGCTCCCTGTAGCCTGGCATCTGGGAAGCATCCGGAGGTCCCCCAGTGGGACTTCTGGGGAAGCAGCAGCAGCAGCAGAAATGCAGAGCAGGACCCTCAGATCCCAGCAAGAGCCCTAAGGCTCCAGAGAGGGGGCAGCAGCGGACCTGACCTCCCCAGGGTCTTCTGGAGAAGCAACCATCTCATCTTCCAGGCGAAAAGGGAGCTGCCTTTATTCCCTGCTCCTCCCCTCCCCCGCTCATTCTGCCTGCTGCATCGCCTCCTCTGCTGCCGGCCTTCCCCCAAGTACGCTTTTATACCGGCTCTTCGGATGGCAGTTCGGGAATGACACGGCAGCAGCTGTAAGGCGAGAGACGGCAGCTGTGTGCCGCAAGGTGGCTTTGAACACGCCTTGATGAAGTGCCACAGACCCTCTCTTGCACATGGTGAAGCCTGTCTTGCAGATCCCCTTGAAGCACGTACAAGGCCCTCTGCAGAGACGAGCGACGTCTCCCCCGTGGCATTTGTGTTTGGCCCTGGCTGTTCTGACCTTCCACACACTTGCAGAGGCTCCTGCTTTCCCAGTGGAAGAGAGCCGCTTGCTGCTGATCCTTCTGGGATGGAGAACTCAGCGACGTGACTGTATTTCCATTTTCCAGTCCTTCCCTAAACCTTGACGGGACCGGCCCAAAGAGGCTTCCAAGGCTCGCCAGAGGAGACCTGCATCCAGGGCAGGGAAGGCTCTGCTGCCCTCCTGATCCAAAAGAAGGTGGTTGGGGCTTGGACACTTCCGTACTTCAAGAGAAGACAAAAAAATTACAGAAATGTGTCTCTGTATTATGACCATCCCCTATTTATTCACCTGTTTCCACTATTTGCCTGCTACTCACATCACCAGACTCTGGATGGCTCAAGCAATACAGGTGGTCCTTCACATACCACCAAAGTTGGGACCAGAACTTCCATTGCTAAACAGGACGGTTGTTAAGTGAGTCATGCCTAATTTTACCAACTTTTTTGCCACAGTTGTTAAGCGAATCAGGTGGTCGTTAAGCAAATGTGGCTCCCATCCTTGACTTTGCTTGCCAGAAGCTTGACTTTGCAGAAGCTTGCAGATCTTGACCTCATGGCCGCGGGATGCTGGGACTGACATAAGTCATGCTGGTTGCCAAGCGCCTGAATTTTGTTCATGTGGCCGTGAGGATGCTTGATTCACTTAGCAACGGTGGCAGGAAAGGCTGTAAAAATTGGCCACAATCACTTAACAACTGCCTTGCTTAACCATGGAAATTCTGATCCCAGTTGTGATGATAAGTCAAGGACTACCTGTATTCAGCTTCCAAGAAAATATCACTCAATGGAATACATTTCTGAACAGAGCTGGAGTTTCCTATTTCAGCTCCAAGATCTGATCTCAGGGATGCCTTTCTCCTCCCTTGCTAACTGCAGTCTCTCTCTCTCTCTCTCTCTCTCTCTCTCTCTCTCTCTCTCTCTCTCTCTCTCTCTCTCTCTCTCTCTCTCTCTCCCCCCCTCTCTCCCCTCTCTCTCCCTCTCTCTCCCCCCTCTCCCCTCTCTCTCCCCTCTCTCCCCCCCTCTTTCTCTCCCCCCCTCCCTCCCCTCTCTCTCCCCTCTCTCTCTCCCCCCTCCCCTCTCTCTCCCCCTCCTCTCTCTCTCCCTCTCCCCCCCCTCTCTCTCCCCCTCTCTCTCCCCCCCTCTCTCTCCCCCACCTCTCTCCCTCCCCCCCCCTCTCTTCCCCTCTCCCCCCCTCTCTCTTTTTCTCTCTCTCTTTCTCTCTTGCTACAGAGACCTGAAACTTGACAACGTGATGCTGGACTCCGAGGGCCACATCAAAATTGCTGATTTTGGCATGTGTAAAGAGAATATCTGGGATGGAGTCACCACCAAGACTTTCTGTGGAACGCCCGACTACATTGCTCCTGAGGTGAGCCAAAGGCATCCTGTCTCTGTCTTGGACTTGTGTTTCTGCTTCTCAGCAAAGGCTCCAACTCATGAGAGGTCATCCCAAGTCCCAGATCTGTGTTAAATGGAGGTTAGTTTTGGTAAAAACGTGCAACCAAAAATCTGGGACTCTGCCCAGCGGGTAAGAACTGGCTTAAGTGTCTGTGTCAGAGGTTGGGTAAGCGAGAGGCAAGGAAGTGGGTGAGGGAAACAGTTTTGCCAAACAATTGCTGGACAGAGAAGCTGATAGAAGCCAATGAGAAGTCAGTTCAGGCCTTTGGGGAAGCCAACGGGATGCAAAGGGAGTTTCCGTGGTGCCTCAGACCGAGATGTTCTTGCTACTTATTTACTCAGCGATAGTGGAGGTGGATATGCAATCCCTAAATCCTTGGCCTTTCAATCGCTCTACTTGCTGCATGCATGGACACACCCACCCACCGCATGCATGGTCCATGCCATGATTAATTGGGATTAATTTTTTAGCCAGGGTGAAGATGCTTAAGTGAGTAAATATTGGTTGGAACCTTAATTAAAAATCCATTGTCGCTGGTGCTTGTCCTCCAAGGAAGAGAAATAGATTATTTAAAAAAACCAGTTTGATGATCTTTATGAAAGCTATATGAACATCTGAGTCAAGGAAAATAGCTCTGCTCTTTCTCCCAGTGATGCTAAGCCATTTTGCCTGTCCTTCCTTCCCAGGGAGATACTTAATTACTATCCCTAATGTGTATTATTTTCCCTTGTTCTGCCAAGATTAATATGGGAGCCCTGCCAGGGTGATTAATGCTCTTTTGGAATAGAACAACCAGCCGTGTGCTTTGCTGGGCAACACGGCTACATCTCCAAAATGCTCATTTTCTTACATTTTGCATTTAATTAATTGTTTTCTTTAAAATGTACGAAAGAGGAAGACCTGAAGACCTGCACACCACAATTTTAGCAAAATAAAGGTAGGACATGGATACATCACTTGGAGAAGACAGAGAAGGCAATAAATAAATTCCACCTTGTTTCAGGTGTAGCAGCAGGTGTAGCAGCCACCTGTGTGGCTGTCTAATTTCCAAGTTCTTTTCTGGCAGATCTCAGGTTTAATGAAGTGGCCACGGAGCCTTCCCCCACTTTACGCCTCCGGCTGCATCAGGACTACAATCCCACCTAAAGGGCACCCAGGTTGGGCCAGATGCTGCAACACAATACTGCCAATCACGCCAGTGCAGAGAGGGCAATAAACAAGCACTTAAAAAACCCCAGAATTGGGAGCGGTTTGCAATCCTTTTTTCTTCCTCGTGCAAATAATGCTGGCAGTTGGGGATTGCCCGGGATTTCATGGGAGGGAGAAACTTTTTTCTATTTTCTCCAAAAGGTGATTTTTTTTTCCAGGCACACACTTTGGGAAATAAAGATTGAAAGGTGAGCACTTGCACGCCTGGTGAAGAGCGGCCTTTCAGATGAAAGGATTTGCTTGCATTTCCCAGGCAGAAGCTCTCCTGCGTTTGAGGTGCTGCCTTTAGGGTAGCATTTCTCAGTATTCAAAAGTTTTATTAGTTTATAATATACGATACAATGGAAATACAAAAGTAAATAGCGGAAAAGCTGGGGAAGGGAAAAGGGAGTAGAGAAGGGAGGGGAAAAAAAGAAAAAAAATGTCTTCTTTTTTCTTTTTTCCTCCCTTACCTCACTTCTCTACTTCCTTTTCCCTTCCCCAGCTTTTCCGCTATTTACTTTTGTATTTCTATTGTATCGTATTGTGGGAAGATTCGTCTTCATCCTGGTTCATCCAAGCCGGGAATAAATAAAACAACATGGCGACTGCTTTGGGAAGAAGGTTGCAGTTTATTGAAGAGCCAGAAAGATGGTTCTTGCAGGAAGGAGAGAAATCAAGGAGAAGGGCTGAGCACATGCGGAGTAGGTTTTTTATACCATCTGAAAGCCTTTTGTTTGGAAGTTTCCTGTTCCTGTGGCATGAACTTGGAGGCTATTTCCTGTGTCACGTATTCCGACCTCCTGAGTTTAGGTGTGCCTCTCTGGTATTCTTGATGGTGATGGGTTAGTCCTATTATGTCCCATCTCAGGTGGGGTATGCAGATTTTAGGTCTTTTGTCTTCTTGATTTCCTAGCTGGCTCCAGCTTTCCTGATGGTTACATCTGCATTTGTATAGGGCTGGCTCCTGCTTTGGGGCAGAGAGATTTGGGGGCAGGGTTGGCTTCTGCTTTTAAAAATCCTTTTGGGGAAATATATTTTTCTGCCCTTTTAATATTTCCTTCTCTGAGGGGCTGACTTCCCACAGTATATTATAAACTAATAAAACTTTTGAATGCTAAAAAAAAAAAGGGTGGCATTTCTCCAGAGAGCCAAAATGAGGGCTGGAAAGCCGGCTTCAAAGCCTCTGATCTAGGCTGCTTTTCACCCGGTTTCTTACGTGGGCTTCTGTGCACGTGTCGGGCTTTTAAGGCACTGTCAGCCCTGCCAGGTAGGCCAGTCAAGAACCGGCACTGCCGGGATCCAAGGAATGCCATTTTATTGTTAGGCTATTGTAACAAAATCTTGAAAGCCTTCTGCCCATCTAAGACCAAACAAAATCCAGAGGGGGTGATTTTGAGTTTCTTCCTCAAGCTTTCCAGTTTCTTGAGACTGAGGAATTTGCATCTTCACGGCTTGTTCATTCCTTCCACATCCCCAAGGTCAGGTGGCCTTCCTTTACATGCACCTTCCTGCTGGCCAAGTGCAGTGCTCTTGCCTCAACTGGACCACAAAACCAGGGAGCTCTGCAGAAGACCAAACTACATCCTTGGCCTCCCCACTCTTCTTCCTGGCTGGACATTCACATGTGTCAGAGGGAACCCCAAAGAGAAGCCAGCTGGATTACTCAAAAAGCTGCAGAAAACTCTCCCAGTGAAAGCAGAGCAGCGGTAGCATGTTGCACGAATGCAGCCAACTCAGCTGGCTCAGTGTTGTGTGAGGCCTGAGGGCGAATCAGAGGAAGCTCCCCTGCTTTTCTACACTACACTTGATCTTAGCCAAAAGGCCGAGAAGCTTTTCTACACTTATCTTCCCTCTGATCTTCCTCTGGTGCCTCCTCTTTCTGGAGAAAAGCACCCCAGGGTCAAAAGTTGGATTATGACTGGAGCATGGGAAAGAGGGCTGATGCACTTAGGTGGCACCCTTTATTTTAAAATACTTGCCTGGATTTAGCTGCTTTGCATACATCATTTGACTGCCTTCTTGACATAATTCTGCTCTTTAGAGTGTTTTATAAGACAATTAATGCAAAATGGTTTAGAAAAACTGCAAAGCAGATAAGGAGGGCTACGAGGAAGGCTTAAAACAGTGGCCCAGAGTTGGTGGCTGGGCAAGTGACTTGCCTTGGCCTTCCCCTCCAAGACGGAAGAGTCGCCATTTGGCGGAAGGACCAGCTTGCTTCAGGCTGCCTGTGAATCACTTCTTCCCACTTCAGAGCACTGGAGATGTTAGGAAGTCTTCTGAAACTCCTCTCCTGGCAATAAACATGATCGAGTCTGTGTATATTTCACTTCAATTACCATGTGATTTGCATTCATGTTTGAATACATGAATCTTTTCAGAATAGAAATCTGTAATTAAGGTGAATAAACTATGTAATGGTTTGAGTTAAGTAGCAGGCTGCAACCCCCCAAGCCATGAGATCTGGCTTCATAAAATGATTGACGCTAGAGTGCCAGAGGATGGGATCCTCGTGTTAAATGACAGTCAATATGCTACTGAGGAAGGGCTGAGGGTCTTTTGTAGCACCAGCGGTGGTGGTTATGATGTGGCCAGATTAAAGCCTTCGGGAGGTCCAGTTGCTTAATTCTAGGTTGCTTCTCTCCTTGGTTAGTTTCCATCCATTGTTTCTTGTCTTGCCTTCTGATGCTTTGGAAAAATAGGTTGGCCCCCCTCTTCTTTGTGGCAGCCCCTCAAATAGTGGAATACTGCTATCATGTCACCCCTAGTCCTTCTTGTCACTAGACTAGACATAGCCAATTCCTGCAACCGTTCTTCAATGGTTGTCTAGTTTCTTCTTAAATAAGAAGAAATACGAACAAAAAGCTTCCAATTTCCCTTGCAGCAAATATAAGTACAATTACAAAATTAACTTCTTGCTCTATGTTTACAAAAGAAAGCTCACTCTTAGACATAGAATCCTAGGGCTGGAAGGGACCTTGGAGGTCTTCTAATCCAACCCCTGTCCAAGGCAAGAGTCCTTATACCATCCTGGACAAATGGTTGCACAATCTTTTCTTAAAAACTTCCAGCAATGGAGCACCCATAACTCAACAAACTCTTCCATTGATTAATCACTCTTGTTGTCAGGAAATTCTTCCTTATTTCCAGGTTGAATCTCTCTGATGAGCTTCCACCCACTGCTTCTTGTCCTGCCTTCAAGTGCTTTGGAGAACAAATTGGCCCCCTCGTCTCTGTGACAGCCCCTCAAGTACTGGAAAATGCTATCATGCCACCCTAATTCTTCTCTTCGATGGGCCGCTAGACATAGCTAGTTCCCTCAACCATTCATCCTATGGTTTAGCCTCCAGACCCCTTATCATCTTTGTTGCTCTTCTCTGCACTCTTTCTAAGGTCTTTTCTATTATCCTTTTTAAAATTACCACAATCATAAAGTCCTTTCTTTCTTTTTCATGCAAAAAGCCCATAAGGAATTTCAGTCAACAATAAACATAGACGTTTTTTCTCATCAAAGAAGTGAATTTAGCCATCTCAGCACTTTTATCATCTTCAATAACTATTCCTCCACTGTTGGTAGTTTCAAACTTTTCCACTTTTAGAATATAAATAGTTTGCTGCAGTTTATATATATGAAAACAAAGTTCCATTTCTTTCTTTCTTTTTCTTTTTCTTTTGAAAGACCACTTGGAATACTGCCTCCCGTTTTGGCCATCAAGATACAAAAAAGATGTTGAGACTTTAGAAAGAGTGCAGAGAAGAGCAATAGTGATTAGAAGGCTGGAAGCTAAGCATAAGATGAATGGTTGCAGAAACTGGGTATGTCTAGTCTAATGAAAAGAAGGACTAGGGGTGACATGATAGCAGTCTTCCAATATTTGAGCAACTGTCAGAGGGAAGAGGGGGTTAACCTATTCTCCAAAGCACCCGAGAGCAAGACAAGAAATAACAGGTGGAAACTTATCAAGGAGAGAAGCAACCTAGATATAAGGAGAAATTTCCTGTCATTGAGAACCATTAATCAATGGAATGGCTTGTATTCAAAAGTTGTGGGTGCTCCATCACTGAAGGCTTTCAAGAAGAGACTGGACAGGAACTTGTCCGGAATGGCACAGGGTCTCCTGCTTGAATAGGGGATTGGACTAGAAGACCTGCAAGGTCCCTTCCAACTCTGTTATTCTGTTATATTCAGATGTGATGATGTTCTGTATCTATAAAGGAACAGGATTGTTCAGGGAATAGATTTCTGTCACTGTGAAATATAAAGTTGGGCTTTGAAGCAAGACAGAAAGAGTGTTGATGCTTTTAACATGTTGATATTGAAGAAGAGTCTTGAGAATTCCAGTTTCTCAGGACTGAATAATCTTTTCTACTCTCCTCAAGGCCAGATATACATTCCAAAATCTACTAGTCCTAAGGGGGAACAATAATAATTTTGTTCCTGTAGAAGCCCTCCCTGGATCCAGTGAATTTTGCCAATCACTACCCAGTCACAATTACTTTGGGGAGGGGGCAAGATGGTTGAGAGTAGGATATTCTTGCAGCTGTGATAGTCTATGATAGTCACAAAAGCTCTCTCGGCAGACATTAAACAACACTGCAGGCTGAAGAGCGTGTCTACTTTGGGAAGACATCAGTTATTTTGACTCTGGATTCAGGCAGAGTTTGGGGACAAAATCTGCCATGGTTGCCCTGATAGATGAGTTTCTGCAGAAGAGCGATGGAATGTTTCTCTATTAATTCTGCTTGATTTTTTTTGATGGCTTTTAACCCCCACAGCCATGGTGTCATGCTGGATAATCTTTAAGAATTTTAGATTGGGGGTAGTAATGCTGTGAATGCCACAGAACGCTCTTCAGCCTGCAGTGTTGTTTAATGTCTGCCGAGAGAGCTTTTGTGACTATCATAGGCTGAAAAGATGGCAATTGTACTCCTCTATATTATCTGAACCAAGAGAAGCTATCGGGGCGTGTTCTGAACTAGTATCAGGATAAGAAAACCGAAACTTGATCATGACAAGATGGCTGGGAGATTCCTGGGTACAGAAATTAGGAAGTTTGTCTATACTCAGTGGACTGTACTTCCCTAGAAAGAATAGAGAGTAGATTGGTGGTGGTCCCAAAGTCATTGGACGACCAGGTGAGGACCAGGTGACGACCAGCCAGGAACAGCCAGGAACATTTCAGAATCCGAATAGAGCTGGAAGGAACCTTGGAGGTCTTCCTAGTCCAACCTCCTGCTCAAATAGGAGCCCTATAACATTTCAGACAAGTGGCTGTCCAGTCTCTTCTTAAAAAGCTCCACCGATGGAGCATTCACAATTTCTGGTGGCAACTTGTTCCACTGGTTAATTGTTCTCACTGTTAGGAAGTTTCTCCTTAGTTCTAGATTGGTTCTCTCCTTGATTAGTTTCCATCTGTTGCTTCTTTTCCTGCCTTCAGGTGCTTTGAAGAACAGGTTGATCCCCCCCCCCTCTTTGTTGCAGCCTCTCAAATACTGGAATCCTACTATCATGTCCCCCCTAGTTCTTCTTTTCTCTAGACTAGCCACACCCAAATCCTGCAACTGTTCTTCATATGTTTTAGTCTCCAGGCCTTTGATCATCTTAGTTGTTCTTTGCACTTTTTCCAAAGTCTCAACAGCTTTTTTATAATGTGGTGACCAAAAGTGGATGCAATATTCCAGGTGTGGTCTTACTAAGGTTTTATAAAGAGGCGCTAATAATACTAATTTATTGGTATTAATTTATTTCTTACTAATTTAAGTACTAATTTATTTCTTACCAGCTTCATCTACTATAAGTCACTTTTTTCAGTGCCGTTCTAATTTCAAACGGTCACTAAATGAACTATTGTGAGTCGAGGACTACCTGTATTGGTATGTTGGAACGTTACAGGCACATTTAACCTCACACTTAAATCAGCGTACAGGGGTGTGAAATTCAAACATTCAAGAAAAGCCTTTATGCACCACAGAGAGAAACCAGCAGCTCTTACAATTTGTACTTGTGGATGCTCTGTTTTGGCCCAGTTAAGTTTCAGTAAAGCCTTGTAGAGTTGTGGGATGGGTTGTCTTCTCCATTGTAGCCCGTACTTTTTCAAGGACCCCTTTCCTCCTGGGTGGGAACACTTGGCCCCCTCTTATGTGGGCAGAGGAGGGTGGCCTAATGCTGTTTTCATCCTTTTAAATGATACGGTGCTGTAAGGCATGCTGGCTGGGGAATTCTGGGAATTGAAGTCCACACGTCTTAAAGTGCCCACGGTTGAGAAATACTGCTCTAAGGAAGTTAGTTATAGATTTGGTTAAATTTATATAGTTATCTCCTGTTGTTCTTGTGGAATTCTTTTATTTGTGGATGTGTCATTCTATTTCCATGGAAACTCCCTTCTGTGGGTATTTGCTGTGAAAGTCAGATAATAAATATTCTACAAATATGTAGCATAAGGACTGCAAACAGTGAGATAAGGGAGCAGGTGCTGGTGGGTCATGCTTAGTGGAAAGACGATTTGCCATTTCAGAAACCTGCTTTTCCTTCTTTGTGGAGGATCGGTTCCCATAGCGTAAGACTCCTAAGCAACCAACCTTCCTTTGCCTTTCTTGTAACTGGGAACTGCAGCTCATGAAAAATGTCGGCCTTTTAATCAAATGTGTAAGAAAAAGTTCTGCCAGGCTCCTTAAGATATGTGGCCACCATAGGTGGACACGGTTCCCCTCCTACCACATTTCCCATCAAAACACTGTTACCACGTGGTTGTGGGACCAAGAATGCTATGGACTTAGTCCTGTAATGCAGTGGTCCCCAACCTTTTTTGGCTACATGGACCGGCTGCGGCATGCAGTGATGCATGGCAGGGGAGGGGACAGGTTTGCACTCTCGACTTAATCCCAGGCATGCGCAAATGAAACCTTGGGTGCTTGCCCGCCACTTGCGTGGCCCTGTTCCCAACGGGCCGTGGACCAGTACCGGGCCATGGAACGGGTTGGGGGCCCCTGCTATAATGGTGATGTGGTTTCTGTTGTCTTTCAGATAATTGCTTATCAACCCTATGGGAAATCAGTGGACTGGTGGGCCTTCGGCGTCTTGCTCTATGAGATGTTGGCGGGGCAGGTAATCCAGCCTTGTGCTATGGGGTGGGGTGCCTTTGGGGTGGGGCATCCCCAGATCTCCCTAGAGAAAAGAGTGGGTGCCTCTGAAGCCCCTTCCTCTTCTGCTCGCAGGCACCTTTTGAAGGAGAAGATGAAGACGAGCTCTTCCAGTCAATCATGGAGCACAATGTGGCCTACCCCAAATCCATGAGCAAAGAAGCGGTGGCCATCTGCAAGGGGGTGAGTGACGCCTTCAGCTCCCCTGGGGGAGGGAAGGGAGCACATTTCTCACCACGTTCACAGTATGAAAGGGGCTGAGCTGTGGATAGGCGGCAGCAGCTGCGATGGGGGAACGTGACACGGGAGGGCCCTGGCACTGGATCTCCCACTGAGCCCTTCGCTGAGTGGCACAAGTTGGGCCTCAACCTTGCCTCACTCCCAGACCAGAAGAGTCCGGCCCCCTCCCCAAAGTTTCTGGGGCTGCAACAGCCATCGGAGCTGCTTCGTAGGCCAAGCGTTCGGACACTGGGCCTGCCGATTATCTCTCCTCTTCTTCTGCATCCTGTTGCAAACGAAACCCGTCACATGTCAGAACTGATCGGGCTCTGAAGTACTTTATGAAGCTCCAGTTGAATTTATGGTGGGATAGGAGCTCCGTGGCATTTCCTTGGTTGAGCGTGAACAGTGCAGAAAACAGCTCAAGGCTCTTACAGTGGAAATCCCAGTGCTGAATGAAACACATTCCTCTCCTCCCTTTGGATGGGAAAGAGAAGATCAGTTAGGATTTTCCAGAAAATGTCTCACCTAGTGGTGACCAGAACGATAAGGAGACAGGCAGGATGGAGGCTGGAAGGGAACAGCTGAAGCTGAGGCCAAACCTATTTTCTCTCTTGTCACAAAAGTAGTGAGGGGTCTCGCTAGGTTTGCAGCTTCAAAGTCCTTCCACCCGCTGAGTAATTGACAATGTAAGAGCTAAGTAATCCTGAAATAACCTCAGTAATTGAAGTCCAACACACTGTGACTGACTTGGGTTTTCTTTGAAATCCAGCCACGCTTCTCCCTTCTGCCCTTCACATGCACAGGCGACCTTCTCTTGCTGGAAGATCAGAGGAAGCCCTACAATTCAGCTTCCTCACCATTAGGCATCCATCGCAGTGCTCCCCCCCCCCCAATCCCCACAGGTCAATCTGTGCAGCCCCAGAAACTTTGGGGAGGGGGCATTTGAAAAACAAATGTGTCCTTTGAGTGGTGCAAAGCCCTTGAGCCTTGCTGAGGTTTGCAGAAGAGGCGCGGGTCACTTGTGGCCCTTTCGAAGTGCCGTGGCATCCGGGCTGGTGGGGTTGGGGGCTGGCTGGTGTGGTGAGAAAAAGATGTTTCACAGGGACTGGATTTGGGGAGGGCTGTGAGGCCGGCCCCTTGTGGGTTGTTGGGCACTTGATCTTCTCAGAAAGTGGCATTCTTGGGCCTCCTTTTTTCTCCCTCTCAGGTGCATTCAAATCAGGAGAAGGGTTGAAATGAGGGGCCTTGGTGCTCTCTGAGCTTGGTTGCTTTCTTGCAGAGGTTTCGTTACCCAAACTAGGTAACCTCATCAGTGCTAGTGCTAGTCATTGCTCTTTCCATCATTCATTCGTTCGTTCATTCGTTCTATCTCAATCCAATTACTCTAGCCCTCTTTCCTAAAAGCAACCCAGGGAGTCCCAGAGTGGTTGGCTCTTGCTCCAAATGGTCCTCTTTCTCACTCCCACCACTCCTCAGTATTCCCGTCTCGGCCCTGGGGAAATCCATTTACCAAGCAGAGCCCACCCCTCCCTGGACCCGCCTGGCTGCAGCGACTGGGGCTCCGTGCGGAGGGGCCTTGAGGATGACCTTGGCTGGTGGCTGGTGGTTCCTCACAGGGCCTTGGGTCCTGCTCTGCTCAGACAAAGCCTGCAGAGGGTTCTGCCCTGCAGCTGGCCTCCTCTTTCCCGGACCTCGGGAGAGAGCTCTGCCCAGTTCACCATCCAGCAGAAGCCTGGATGGGCTTTCTTTGAATTCTGTGCCTCAAGGTTTCCCGCGGGAATTTTGTTGCCAAATCACCTCGGATCCTGGGGGACGTTCCCAGACTGTGCAGAACTGGCAGCAATTTATTGATAGTCGAAGATGTGTGTTTTGATTTTCATGGTGGGAAGCAAATATTCAGGCCAAAGCTACTTTCAGAAGTCATGGAAGCCTACAGTAGAAAGAGATCTCAGAGGTCATCTAGCCCAACCCCTTTCTCAGGGAAGAATCTGCCAAAGTATCTCAGACAGAAGGTGATCTGGCTCTGTTTGAAGACTTCTGGCAAGGGGATTCCTAGCACCAAATGAGGCCATCTGGCCCACCGTTTGATGACCCTTGCTCTTCTCCTAAGAATCCCTCCTAATGGCTAATCTGTATCTAGTTCCGCTGACTCTGGCCTTGCCCTCCTCCATGGAACAACGCTTTAGACCAGGGGCCCTCAACCCCCGGAGCTGTGGCCCATTGCTGGGTCGTGGCCCATTCGGAACCAGGCTGCGCAAGTGGTGGGTGAGCGCACACAGGCAGCTCCATTTGCACTTGAAGAGGGCGAGTGCGCTTGTGCGTGAAGCTGCATTTGTGCAAGCAGCAGGCATGCACACCCACCGCTTGTGCAAATGGAGCTGTGCACACTCGTGTGTGTACCTGCCATTCGCACAACACCATCCTCTCTCCCCCCCCCCCGGTCCGCCAAGCCGGAAAGGTTGCTGCTTTAGACCTCAGAAGATGGGCATCCTCTCTTCACCATTTTCTCTCTGTGGGGCAGGCTGTAGGTCTCCACATCCTTTAACTATCTCACCCAGCCCTCTTCTGAACCCACCCCAGTTGGCTCTGGGGTTTTCAGACTCTGCCTTGGAACCTGGCCAAGGCAGAGTGGAGGGGAGCAACTGCTGTTCTCCAGGCCCCCCAGCCCGGCACATGCTGCTCGGTGCATCCCTCGGACAGAAGGGGCTGGGCTTCCAAAAGGGAGAAAACACCCCCCCTCTCTGGCCCTCCTTCTACTTGGAGGCTGCCTCTTCCCCTGGCACCAGCAGGGCCCACACAGACCCTGGGGTCAGCGGGTCCGAGGAGGGGGGAACCAAGGCAGAGCCAGCCTCTCTGCCAGGCTGCGGCTGAAACCATTCCAGGAAGCTGCGCCTGGCTCTCCTGGGGGAGTGATTTAGAGATAACCATGATGAACTTCCTATCAGTTTTATTTCCTTTCCCTGCAAATTGGCAAGAGATAAGACTGATTAAAACATCTGCTGGATTTTCAGTAATGGCTTTTCACACTTCTGGCAAATGCCAAGGCTGAATGGAAAGCAACAGAAGCAGGCAAGGCAGGGGGAGCAGGCTGTGGACACCCTCCCTTTCCTGTCTCACTGCTGCCTTTATTTTGGGCTTGAGGAAGATATGACACACACTTACATAATGATATATTTGCGTACGCACCAAAATCATGCAGTGTGAACTTGAGTATACCCCACACACACTCCAGAAAACCTGGTGATGCCACACCATCTCCGTGCTCATGGCAGCCCTGGCTACACCTGCAGCAGGTGATCTCCGATGATCAAAAGGGGAGGGATCCTTCCTATAACATGCCTTTTTCATACCAGGTGTTGCATGTCTCTCCCACCCCCAGACCTGGGGAGACACACACCCCTCCCAGCCCCAGGCAAAAAAGGAGACTGGCCTCTGGGGAAAGCAGCAGGTCTTATTTTTCAGCTGCTGCTTGGAGAGAGATTAGTTCGGCCCAAAAGCATTCAAGCTGGTTTGCCCAGTGCATTCAACGTTGGCTGCAAGGGAAGATCCTCCTGGACAGGAGCAGTTCCCCAGCAGAAGGAGGTGACTTCCAGCTGCTGAACCTGGAGCCAGAGCAGGAGAGAAAAAGGGAACTTGGGTGCACATCCTGAGGCCCAGCTGGTTCTAGACCCCCCCCCCCAGAGGGAGGGCTTCGAAGAGCTGGAATGCATGGCTGCTGCTCAGTTGCTTCTGAGCAGAGGAAACCTCTGGCCCCGATCAGCCACTGCAGTTTCTGAGATCTCCTATGGCCGCCTGAGCCAGCAGGACCAAGGGAATCTCCCCAGGCGCTGGCAGGTGCCAAGAAGACAGGCACCGGAGAACCGAGATGGAGCCAACCTTCATCTGGCACTTCAGGTCCCAGTGCTGTGGTTCTTCACACCTCTTGCACTGCAGATTGAGCAGGACACAACATTAGATGAGCCTCGAGGTCTCTCCTAACTCTGAAGCCCCCTAAGTCTTTATCCCCAGAAGCTGGGTTGCTCAGTTCTCGCTGAAATCACCTTGCAACGAAAGAAGCAGTCCCGTCACTCAAACTATGAGTCCCTTTTCCACAGATGTGACTATATTAGCTTGAGTAGCTTAAGCTTTGTGGAAGTGGCTCCAACCTTCCTCTTTTGGTAGAGCATGGAGTTGGCTGTGAAAGAGGTCCACATCATGTCTGCATGGAGAGAGTGATGCTTTGTAGAACAACGGCTTTTACGAGGCTCTCTGGAGTTTCTTGTCACACATAAACAGCAGCGCTTGCTCTCACCTCTGCTTGGGGATTTTCCAAGGTGCTTGGAACAACCCTGTTTCCAGGTGAACAGACTGACAGCGTCCAGAAGCTCTGCCTCCCCTCCGCCCCCCCCCCATGTTAGAGGCAAGGAAGTGCTCCCATCCTGAGTGCAACGGCCAATTTGCTGGTCCCTGGCAAAGGAAACAGGTGCCTCTTCTGGCAGGCTCTGCTGCGGCCAGTTGAGTTGCAGCGTATCTGGCTGGCATGTTCCCAAATGGCTTGCGGCTTGTTTCTTCGTGGGCAGACTCTCAACTGGCTGGAAATAGCTTGGCTTAACTGTGGCAAGTCCAGCCGAAGCCGTCTGGGATGTGCTGCGCCTGGCAAGCCTCCCCTCCAAAGCCAGGGTTTCCATGTGAGAAATTCCTTTTGCTGAAAAGACACACACCACTTCCTTCTGGTCCTCTCGGAGCAGCTGAGAAGTTCATCAAAGCAGGGTGGCTGGGCAGAAGTCTTGCCTCCTGAAACCGTGTCCCTCTCTCCTGGATGGGGGGAGGAGAAAGGAGGAGGAGGAGGAGGAGGTGGAGGCAGCCCTGCACTTGGCAACAAAGAGCAGGAATGGAACCACTTGCCTTTCCGCCTCCATCACATATGGCACAAGTTTAATTCCACCGAAGCTCACTTCTGCCAATGAGCTTCTTCTGCAGGGTATATAAAGATACACCGAGAGTGGGAGCCTGGTTGGTGCGGTATGAAATGGCTAATTCTGTGACAAGGGACACAGCCACAGAGTGCCGGGGGTGGGGAGTAGCAGAGAACCCTCTTCAGGCTGCAGAGGGAGACGGCCATTTCTTCATCCTCTCCAGCGCGAAGAAGCCAGCACTTCCGGCCCAGCCCTCTTCAGATCAGGCGAGAACCCTGCCTTTTCCTCTACAGTCAGTTGCTACAATCCACTCAGCCTCTTCATTCTGCTCTGTGGGAATAATTAAATAAGAAGGATTTGCAAACTGGCCAAGGGCTGTCATTTGCACATCCTAATTTCCTTTGAGCCTCATCCTGCTCCTGCTAGGTGGAACCTGGAGTTGTGCAAAGCTCTACTTCCTGGTTGGTGTTATTGCTTCTTCCTTCACAAGGCTTCTCCCACTCAGCCAAAGGAGGCTTCCCATAAACAGACAATGAAAGGACTGGGGAGTCTTGAACTGGGTGTCAACTGTCATCCCCTTAAAATGTGCAGCTTCCCCTTCGCTCTGAGGCCGTCAGCTTGGACCTCTGACCGCAGCACAGCCTTTGCTAAAGCCTGCCTCTTTGCCGAGAAGCATATTGTAAGTTGCTCACGGTAGCAAACAGACTCTTTGTTTCCGAGGCCTTCCTCTGCGATGCACTAGCTGTCCTGATGGTGCTCTTTTTCTGGCCAGATCTGAACTCTTAGCCTAGCCTTTCCCTCCTCCTGATGCACGTGGCTCCTTCTGACAGAAAAGAACGCTGGTCTGCTTTTCTTGGGCCCCTCTTTCCTATTTCCTCTGAGGCTTATCGAGCTTTTGGATCCACCATCTGTCTTCCATCTCAGAAAGGAAGGAAGCCAAATACCATTGCCAGGATATTAACATTTCTGCTGCCGCCAGGTTCGCTGCGTTGTCTCCCACTTGCCAAAGAGGGCTTGGCTGGAGAAGGCTGGAGAAGATAAACAGCCATTGTGCATTCTCTGCTTTTGCTTAGAACCGGCTGTTTCATTAAGCCAAAGCCTTCAGGACCAGAGGCTGCCAATTCCTTCGTGTTCTTGGTGTTAATGAAAAAGAGATTCCAAGAGCAGATCGTTATTCTTTGAACGGGGTGGCAGCATTTGCACTTAATTGCTTTGATGCTGTAGACTTGTAGATATTTCCTCCGCAGTAAGGCTCTGCTTCTTATCTCCTGCTTGGGAAGGCAGAAGCTCTTCTGAGGATGGGAGTCTGCTCAGACAGGGCTCCTTTGAGGAGGCAGAGGCTCTGCCCCTACCCCACTCCCCATCAAAAATACTAAAGCTCTAACCTTGGTTCACAGAATTGCTGTCTTCACTTGACCGGCTTTGCCTAAACAACCAACCATTTGTGTACCTTGGTCTACACTATATGCTACAATGAGGACTGTATTGTACATCAAATTGCTTGGACCTATTCTAGTTTTCTCTAGAGCGTTGGGCATATCCAGAATTTCTGTGTTCATCTTCTCCTTCATCTGGAAGGAAACTGAACTGAAACCAATAACCCTGTACACAACTGATCTCCCGATCACTAACAAAATGGAATGAATGAATGAATGAATGAATGAATGAATGAATGAATGAATGAATGAATGAATGAATGAATGAATGAATGAATGAATGAATACTACTAATAATCAGTAGAGTTGGAAGGAAACTTGGAGGTCTTCTAGTCTAACCCCCTGCTCAAGCAGGAGACCCTATAAAATTTCAGACAAGTGGCTGTCCAGTCTCTTCTTAAAAACCTCCAGTGTTGAAAAGTAAGGTTTTGATAAAAGTAAGGCAAGAAAAACCAACTCTATAGGTACAGACCAGGTGAAACTTGGCTTAATGCCAGTAACTGTGAGAGGGATCTTAGAGTCCTAGTGGACAATCATTTAAATATGAGCCAGAAGTGTGCGGCAGCAGACAAAAAAGCCAGTGCAATCCTAGGTAGCATAAACAGAGAGAGAGAGAATCAAGATCACGTGAAGTTCTAGTACCACTTTACAAAGCCTTAGTAAGACCACACTTGGAATACTGCATCCAGTTTTGGTAACTCAATATAAAAAAGATGTCAAGACTTTGGAAAGAGTGCAAAGAAGAGCAACAAGAATGATCAGGGGGACTGGACGCTAAATTGTACGAAAAACGGTTACAAGAATTGGGTTTGTCTAGTCCAGGGGTGTCAAACTGCCAGCCCATGGGCCGGACGCGTCACGCCCACCCCATTGCCGGCAATGGCAAAACAGTCCCGATACGTCGTGCGACGTCACGTGATGTCACGAGTTTGACATGTTTGGTCTAGTCTAATGAAAAGAAGGACTATAGGTAATGGGATGTGTCTAAGAAGGGGAAGTGATGTGACAGTAACACAGCAGGTTCTGCAGGGAGAATGGAGCACATTCCAAAGACGGGGTGAGGCAACAGGCAGCACACTCTGGACTTGAGTCATGGGAAGAGGAAGAGATTTAGGATAGCCACTCCCTGGAATCTACCAGGGTACATCCATTAGATTAGAGTAGGATAGATGAGTCTGGCAAGATTCTCTCTTTATGGTTTTAGCAAGTAAACAAGTGGACTTTGGCTGGATTGTGTGATGTTGTTCTTGGGCTAGACCTGACAGAATATGAGAATGACCTTGGAAGAGGGTGGTAGGAATGAGCAGATAAAAGGGAGAGGAGCCTACAACTAAGTAACGAGCAGAGAAAGAAACCTTAGAAAAGATCCATCGTAACTATTCAGATGGTAAAAAGTGACGGTGGAACATTTGTCCTTTCAGACTTGCAAGAATTACACATAGCCCTCAACGTAACAACTATAACGGAGCCCAACATTTCCATCATACGTCATGACAGTCATAAGTCAAGTCTGGCCTAAAGGATCAGAAACCCACAAAACACGTTGTAAATTGCAGTTATGTGACTGCAGAATTCTGCAAGCCAGTTGCCAAGTGCCTGAAATGTGGCCAGGTGATTGTGTATACATGGGGGGGGGGGTAGCACTGGTGTCCCTGGGGCTGACGTAGAGGCTCAGGGGCAGCAGCAGCCAGCTGAGACTGCTGTAGGTGGCAGGCTCCTATCTAGCCCTAGTGCTCCTGGTGCCAACATTGCCACCGATGAGTGTCACCTTGAGCCCCGCCCCACGGCCAGCTACTCTGACACCACAGCACAAAGCTGCCAGCGCCCCTGCGCTCCACAGACCCTGCGCCCCCAGCTGACATTCACCCTCTTTTCCTTGCCCCTGCTGACCATATGTGCCTGGCCTGGCCTGGCCCTCTGCGAGGCAGCTGCTGGTCGCTCCAGGCCTTCTTCCAAAGGCCGTGTGTGCATATCTCCAAACCATGTACTGCTTTCTTACAATGCTTCTGAGGCCTTCACAAAGCTTGCGAGGAGACTGACCCTCGTCCTCTCCAACTCAACACACGGCATTCCAAAGGAGACCTGCTGCTGTGGGATTCAGTTAATGACAGCAATGGGGATTATCTTGATTTCTGTCACTAAGCAATGTGGTCATGAGATGTTGTGTTTTACAGTCACATTGTTTAGTGGCAGAAATTCTGGTCCCAATTACTGTTGTTATCCAGGTACTGCCTGTATTTGAGGTTTTGGTGTAAATTTGAAAATGCTGGTTTTGACTGATTAAACATCTCTTTTGAACTGAATTTCCCCTCCTATGCAGTCTGTCCAAGAGAAGCTGTTTGTGTTCCGTCTGAGAGATGAGAGAAAGAAAAAATGGGAAAGAAAGAGAAGAGCCCAGAGATAAGTTCCTGGTGATTGGCCCATCTGTGGAGCATTGGCCCATCTATCTCTGCGTTGAAGTTGGGCTGCCCACCTTGGAATGCTTTGCGGATTTAAAACACTAATATTTTGTTGGGCCTTTATTGGCTAGAAACTTTGCTCAGTTTTAAGTTATGGCCAGATAGCAGGATTACGTTGCGGAAAGTAAGCGATTTAGAGGTTGAGGATGATAGTTATTGACCTGCTGCTCCTCTCATTCTGAAAGATGACAGGTGAACCATGTTCTCTTCCTTTTTTCAAGCTCATGACCAAGCACCCAGCTAAGCGGTTGGGGTGCGGCCCAGAAGGAGAACGGGATATCAAAGAGCACGCCTTTTTCCGATATATTGATTGGGACAAACTCGAGCAGAAAGAAATCCAGCCTCCTTTCAAGCCCAAAGCTGTAAGTTGCTTTCTTTTCTTTCTCCATCCTCTTTTATAGCCCCGGAGCAGTATACCTCTTCCCGGACACTCGTAATAAGATATTTTCTTTCTCAGACGAGGGATGTGTTTTTCAGAATTAAGAACTAATTTGGAGGAATGCAGGGTTTATGCATGACAATTTTATTATGCAATTCCCTTGCTTCCTTGAAAGAACTACATGGCAATTCAAAATTATTGTCTTTAGTTGTAATGTTTCTGGGTTATGTTGCTTATAATCAGTTTGTGCAATCTTCTTGCATGGACTATAATCTACTGTTTCTTCTGCCTCTTTCCACAATCTGTACTTTGAATCATTCAATGATTTTTCCGTTCCGCATTAGTTTGAATAGCTTGCTCCTGAACAGCCAAAATCAAGCCTTCAATTTCTTTTTTTAATCTTCTAATGGTAAGCTATTCCCAGGTTTTATGTTTATCCCCTTTCCCCTCAATCTTTTATAGAAATATTTAAACTTATATGCCTCCTGACTCTCAAGAACTCTGGGAGGATAATATTCACCTCAGCTGCATTACTAGTTCACAGAGCAAGGAAACTGATGGGCTTTCATGCAGGTCCAAATATTTTGCTTTCTATGACCTTCCTTCCACATCTACCATGAACAGTACACTGTGGGAACCAGAAGACACAGCAAACAGATAGATGACCTTTAGAGATTCATCCTTCCCTTTTTCTTGACATCAGGGTGAAATGCATCAGAGGGGCCAGTTATACATTCTTCCTTCCCAGGCAAGGAATTTTTATGGTTGCATCAACACAACTGCCTGGCTGGATCTTATTTAAGACTACCTAACTTCTTCTTGGCAAATCTGCTGTCATGCCAAAATTTTAACTACTAAATCAGCCATCTGATGCATCCCCTTATTTCCCTGTAGCGTCCTTGAGATCTGGTATCCTTGGATTAGATTGCCAATTTAACACATGTCAAAATCCTGAATATTCTACTAATTTTCATTGACCTTTTCATGAAGATGGGTCATCTAATCTCTTATAGGGGCCTCCCTTCCATAGCAGAGATTGCCCAGTTGTCCCACTGTTAGGTTTTCTGACCTGAAAGCATCCTAAACAACCTCTGATTTTGGAGAACTCTTTTATCAATTTCTGAATGTTATTTTCCCTCAGCACATCAACCATACTCCAATGGTAAACTAGAGAAGACAAATGCCTTTGTGATTATATGAACTATTAAGGTTTCAGATGACTGCTGCCTGCAGACTCCTCCTGTTTCCCTAGGGTGGGAAGTAATTCCTTTTCCTTTAGGGTTACTAGATGGGGAGAGGGAGAAGAGGAGAATTCTTCAGATTTGAGAGAAAACTCCTGGCTAGGAAAAAGGGAATGGAAAAGCACTAGGATCTCCCAAGATGGAGGAAGTGGGGAGAGAGGGATGACTTGGTGGAAGGTGGTGGGAAAACCAGTTCTGACTAGGTCAGAAGCAAACAGCCTGTAATGCATAGAAGGAAACCATCCTTCTCACTGAGAGAATGGCTTCAAACCTATCACACTACGTAGATGGGAGAAAATATGCAAAAATTAAAGTTTAATTTCACTGTAAGTATCGCTTCCATCTCATGTACAACAGTTACTGGAATTCTTTTTTTTTAAAGAGCTTTGTAAGGTTTTTTTTTAAAATAAATCTACTGATTTGTGTTTGGAATTCCTACCTATGCATACTTTCAGTAGGAGTGTTATAGAGAGAAACCTTCTTGAGCTCTGACTTTTTGAATTTGCCTCTGACGTTCTGTTAGTTCTCTCCCCTTTCTTTTTCTGGAGAAATTGGAGGTTTTGTATCCCTTCTACAGTCTTTGCAGCAGCCTCTGCTTACTCAGCAGGAAGCAATAATTCAGTCAAACACAATGAGAAATCAGCCGCTATTCAGGACATTAGCTCTTTGTTGCACAGAGCTGAGCACATGGTCTCTCGGAATAGAAAGTTCGCTGGTGACTCCCTTCTGTTTCTTGTCTGTCCCTCCTAGTGAAAATTATTGGATGGATTGGGGGATGGGGGAGGCCAGAGGAGGAAAGGGTTGTGTTGTGAAGTTGTAACACAAACTGTGTTCTTCTTGTGTCCAGCTCAGGACACAAGCATAAATGACCAGGGTTTATATCATAATATTGCAATACAAATTTTCATTTTAATCATCAAAACTTATGATGATAAATAGAGCTAGATAAGATATGTTTCTGGTATGTACCCTGGCTTTGCCTCATTGTGGTGTTAGAAATAGCTGTGTCCTCTGCCAATTGACACACTCCAAGCTTCTCCATTTAAGATTAACTTGAAGAGAAGTCCCAAATAGTACCATCTGTCCAAGGAAAGCAACCTTGTCTAAATTCAACTGTGAACTTTACCCCATTGAAACATGTCCATATTACCTTCATTTTGGATTTAAGTTTTAGTTTGTTCAGTCCAAACAATCTTCATATATCAACCTAAAAGTCTTTCAGCTTCCCTGGAAACTGTAGATAGAAATTAAGAGTTGAGCAGAGTATTGTCCATGCACTGATGAAATGTCCACCTAAGCTACACAGTGAGTAGCCCAGTAGTTCGCATAAAGTGTACAGTGAGCAAGAGAGAACTCTGTAGCATCCCATAAATCAGTGACCATGAGAAGTAAGACTGACTGACTGACTGTCCCTTCAGCACTTTCTAAGATGGATCTTCCAGGTAGGTGAGACTACATCAGGACTCCAGAAAGATGGTTTAGAAGGATACTCTGATTGGTAGCATTAAAAATTCTTTCAAGCAAAACATAAGCCCCCAAGAAGCTTTTCTGAATTCTGGCCAGGTCCGTTCTTTATGGTCTTTATGGTTTGATATGTTCTACCAAAGGGAAGTTGCAAGACCACTATCTTCTTCCAAAGTTCTCACGTCCTGTTGCTCTGCAACCTTCTCCATTCTTTACTCCCCCCTTTGACTTTTCCACATCTGTCTGCTGTGTCTATTTCTACTTTGGATTCCCTTACTCTTTTGCTTTGCCCTTCCGTGTTCCTTAACCGTCTCAATATGCTTAACTACCAACATTTTACGCCAACCAGACTAGGCCAGTTTGCAGTTTGGGTGTTAAGGAGAAAAGGATGGAAAGAAGGGTTTGCTCTACTGGTGGGTCACAGTTCTGTAGAGGCAGTGACGGCCAGCTGGGGTGTGCTCCAGACAGGTTGCTCTTGGCCTGGTGAAAATAAATGGTGGGGGTATGTGACCTTTTTGGTTTTTCAGGCTTTTAAGCACAACTTTGGCATTGAAAGCAAATTCTGACCTGGTGAAATAAAAAAGACGATTTTCTGAGCTCTATATCAGCAGCTGTAAATAAATGCAAGTCAATTTTCCCCTAGCTATAAATACTGGAGGTGATTCTTTAGTGAACCGTATAAAATAAATCTGCTCCTTCTAGGGGACTATTCTGGAGCTTGGCGTGGACATTAACGTGGCACTGAGAGTGGCAGTTTTATTTCCAGGCCTTTCTGCTAATTGTGATGTTTATAGGGCACAGAAATCTTTGCTTCTGCTTGAAAAGGTGGTAATTTTGCACCTTAAAGAGAGGTCAGTTTGGAAAAGAAGCAGCCTAGAGTCACTTTGCATCTTTCCTAAATATCGCCCTGCTTTTTCTGGTTAAAAAACAGCACTGTTTTGCCACTTCTGTTTATATGTTGAGGCTGAGTTTTGCTGATAGGAACTTTCTAACCTTTCATTGACGAAAGCACCGTTGTCACTCCTCATTCACACAAGAGACAAGCTCTGGGTTACCTTCTGCAGAGATCCAGAAGTACCGTCTCGTTAACCAAATATGCGTTATGGCCTTCGTGGAGATCCTTCGGGAAATGGTGCAAAGGGAAAGCCGGCAGTCCTCTCAACTGCGCACATTCAAGACTCCTTGCCAGACCCGCCCCAGCCAGGTCCCTAGGAAACAAAAGGCCCCCGAGTGATAGGTTCTTTTACTGAGGATTACTGGCTGCAGTGAAAGCGGGCTAGAACTAAGAGTTCCCGTGCAAAGTTAGAAACTATATGTTTGATCAGTCCATCAGTGTCCCAATAGCATCCCGGTGCGATGTTTTGGGAACCGCTTTGATGTCAGGCACGTCTTGAAATGGCTCCCCATCCTTTACCAGGCCAGGCATCCTTGGGCAGCAGGATTAGTCCAGTTTTCACATGTCTGGTTCCTGTCAGTGCCAATCCCTCCCCCGTTTGCCTCTCAATTTATATGGCTGCCCATCTCATGCAAAGTGATTCTGAGCAGTGAACAATAAAACCAGGGATCAAAACATTCAATAAGACTAGTGAAAACAAACTGGGTGGAGCAAAATAAAGAAAGCAAGATCATAAGAGGGAAGACACGGTGTAAAATAGCCAGTGTGCAGGCTTCCTCTCGGATCCTCAGGAGGGAGGCCAACCTCACCTTACCAGGGAGGATGTTCCAAGAGCAGAAAAGGCTCGTCCCATAAATCCCATCAGATGGACCTCCCTCACAGACGGGACCCACCACAGGCCCTTCCTGCCAGACCTGATGGGATGGGTAGACGTGACCAGGAAGAGGCAGCTCCTCAGGGAACTGCTCCCACGCCATGTAGGGCTTTAAAGATCAAGGGCAGCACCACCTTGAATTGGACTTGGAGCTAAACTGGCAGCCTCCGTGAAAGCTGATCTGGTTTGGATTTGGTTAGCCCTTAGATGACAAAGCACCAACAGATCTCAGGTCTGTAGGCTAAAATTGAAAACATCACAGTGGGAGAAACAGCAGCAAACCACATCTGTGTTGCCCCCAAAACAATGGCAAGTCCATATTCATGACATCACCTTAGTCAAGTTTGACTCAAGGGAGGCGTGACCTTTTTTTACTGGTTGTGGGAACTCTGTTTCCAAAATGTTTTTTCCCATCAAACTAGGCAGAGCCACCAAAAGCAGACCGAGCCCTTAGAGAGAGATCTTCCGCCATCCCGTCCTTCCTTCATGCCCTCTTCCAGGGGCCTCTCCTGGCCTGTTTGAGGGAGATGGGGATTAGGGTGGCAAATGGGGATGCTTCCTTTGCCCCTCTTCGGAAGCTGGGGGGGCATTCTTTAAAAGACACGGATGTATATCTGTATATGTGCACCATTGCCTTCACGTAGCATCACAGCTTCCTGGTTGCCTTGGAGATCAAAGCAGCAGGTCAGACTGTTGAATCTGTTCCAGGACTGGACCGCTGAAATCTGACTACCCCTCACATGTTGCAAAACAAGGGAACCTTGAATTCCAGGCTTTCTGATTGCCTCCAATTTCTAATGCAAATGAACTTGATGTAATTATCCCTGCATTTCTCAAAATGTACATCAGGAGAGGGGAGAGGTTTAATTCAGCTTCCTGTGCACTTAAAAATAGAATCATTCTGGTTTCTTCCCTGACTTGGTTGGTTTCCATGGTTGGTGGCTTTTGACATACACCCCCGTCTTTCTCAGGCTCTGGTGACTGGTGGGGCCATCCAGGAGCCAAGGATGACTTTACCGCTGGGTAAACCACAGGGGTGGCTGGGTGTTGAATTTTTCTCAGACAAATCTCCAGCAGAAAGGAGGGCAAGCAATGAGTCTCTTATCAGCCTTACTGGTCATAATGGGCTTATAAATCACATCTGGGCTGGTTAGACTACCGGCCGCATAGAGACAGAGGTGCCAATTCCCAGGTGTCCTTCTCTCTGGCTAGGATAGGAGAGATTCGTGTTTTCTGGGACTCAAGTCCTGTGGAAAGACATTTTGAGCATGGCTGTCTTTTGTTTAATATAAAAGAGCAGCTTTTTCAAAAGACTATGCTAAAAGAAGAACAATTTAAAAATAACAAGAGAAGGAGATATAGATAGCTATATTATAATGTAAATTATTTTACATAGTCAGTAATTAAAGACTTTTTCATGCATTTTTCTTCAGAAGACAAGTACGCTCAATTCAACAGGGCAGTGAGCTTTTCAGTGCAAAAAGTGGGACAGGTTTGATGCTTGGCTCCTGCAGCTGGGGAAGCGGAGAGACTCTTCCTTTCCAAATGTAGCCGCTTCCCAGTGGCCTTTGGGCCACTGCAACACCTGAGCACAATGAAAGGCCAAAGAATGTGCAAAATATTTCCCTTGCATTACGTTGGCAATTCTGACAGCCATCTTCTTTTGTCACCCCACACTGAAGAGGCCAACAGAAAGATTGTAGTGGTTGGAAGGATGCCTTAGTGTGCAGCTTTGCCTCAGTGCCATCTGGCCTGTATGTTCTCTGGCAGACGATCCAAATATGCCAGGCCTTCCTGTTGCACAGAAGGTGTGTGTGTGTGCATGCAGATGTTCCTCTTCCAGGTTTTTCTGCTAAAAACAGGGCCAGGGAAAAGCCAAAACCCCTTGCCAGAAGGAAGCCAAGGAAACTTTGATGTGGACTCCTTGGTGCTCTCAGTTTTCTTGCAGACGTTTCATTATCCAACTAGGTAACATCATCAGTGCAAGTGGGGAGTGATGTTTACTCTCTTTTATAACAACCAACTCAGACAAAATAAAACCGAACAGTAAACAACAGCCTAATCAAGCAACCACCAAGAACACTCTAGTCAGGACAAGTCAGTTGCGAATAAACCTAGAGGAAACCCCATTCCCGTCTAGCACTGATGGTGTTACTTAGATGGATAATAAAACGTCTGGAAGCAAACCGCCCAGCTCAGAGAACACCGTGGACCCTACAGTTCTTGAACTACAAATATTCCCTTCTATTGGTACTGAAATTGTCACCCTGTGTCTTGAAGAAAGAGAAGGAAGCATCTCTGGAACCAGACTCTGCTTATCATCATGTGCACTAAAAATGCTGTGTTTGAATTTGGACATCTGGGACTCATAGATGTCTTAGATTATCTGCTATTCTCTCCTGAATATGTTCTGTTTCTGGAGAGAGAAAAGGAGGGAAAGGAGGGAAATTAGACTGTCCAGAAAATGGTGGTAAGGAATCACTATAATATGGGTGGGGGTGATGTTGTTTTTCTTGGTTCTGTTTCCACCACTCCCCCCCCCCTTCCATGCCCCCTTGTTCGCCTTCTTGTTGACCAGCTTGGAGCTGCTTCCCCCAAAGGAAATTCTGAACGGCGGCTGGCTGGGCTGGGCTGGGAGATTGCAAGCAGGCTGACTGGTGAGGAGGCAGGGACCGTGTTTCAGGGTGTTGTTCTCATGTGATTGGCCTCTTCTTGGAATCTGGTGTGTGTGTGTGAAGTGTTGTGTAGTGGTTGTGGCCCAAAAGCTCAGGGCAACATCACCTTTCTCCAGTCAGCAACTGTGAGGGGCTGAAGAGGTTGGGCAGTTTGCAAAGGTCAGCCTTGAGTGTCTGCGGAGACTCTCCGTCATCCAGGTCTCACGGTTGTCCCACGGGTGCTTTTTCCAAAAGGCAACTGGACTTTCTTGGTTTTGTCTTTGGAAACATTTCACTTCTCTCTTCGAGAACTGAAGAAGCTCCTTGGATGAGAAGCGAAACGTTTTCAACGACAAAATCAAGGAAGTCCAGTTGCCTTTTGGAGAAAGCACCTTTGGATCAGACTTGAATGATTTCAGTTCCTACCTTTCAGTTCACGAACGATGCAAATCCATTTGTCTCAGTGAATGATGGCTAAAAGCCATAAAGGGGCTTGAAAAGTGCCAGTGAAGAGCCACCACCGGGGCTGAGTGAGCTTGCAAGCTGTGTACATGAGCAGGGAAGCTTTGAAGCTCCACTTTTACCTTGGAAGCCTCACGCCAAGCAAGGGAAGCTCTGCAGCTGCTTTGATCAAAGCAGCCGCGAAAGAAGAGCCCGTCATTGTGAGGCCAACGGGACTGGCAAGCCTTTACTCAGCCCAGCCATCCGAACGCTGCTCTGTCTCTTCCGTTGGTAGCTTCTTGTCTCAGCTTCCAAGGTGGGATCTGGAGGCTGGACAATCCGACTGCTGGAATTGTGGATGAAGAACCCCAGCTGCACATAACCAAGTCCAAAGCTTCAAATTCTTCTCCAGCCAGTAAAAGACGGGGATGGCTCACTTTTTTTTATTATTATTATTAAATGTACATTTAAAAACAAAAGTGGATATGATTCAACCTCCCTGGGTATAACACTGCTATTACAGAAAGAAAAACCGAAACTTAAAATACCTTCTATGACAGGACAGAGTATAACAAGCTGTACATATAACTTCTGTAAAAAACTTCTGTATTTACATATCTTTCCGTTGTGTCCTGATAAAGATGCTAATAGGAAATCCTTGCGTTATCTACTAATCAATCAACAATCATCTCAGCGATCCTCCTTATCTCTAACCAATCGTACAATTTTTTCCAAATTTCATAATACTCTGTTTCAGTTTTATTTTTGATCTCTAGAGTTAACCTGTCCATTTCAGCGCAGGAGAAAATTTTATTTATTACTTCTTCTTCAGTGGGGGCTTCCTTTCTTTTCCATTTTTGGGCATATGCCAATCTTGCTGCAGTTAAAATATGCAATAGTAAGTAGAAAGACGCTTTGCTAAATTTATCATTAATAATCCCTAATAAGAAGATTTCTGGTTTTAAATCAATTTTTTGTAGTAGTATTTCTTCCAGCCAATTTTTTATCTGGTGCCAAAAAAATTTTGCTTTTGAACATTCCCACCACATGTGATAATAAGTCCCTGGAAACCTTCTACATTTCCAGCATGTCGGTGAGATTTTTTTACCTATTTTTGCTAGCCTTGTAGGGGGAAGGTGCCTGGGATGGCTCACTTCTTATGCTGCCAGGTGGTATCATGGCTGCTTGAGCTGATTTTCTCATTGTATTTGGCTGATTGCACTTGAATCCTTCTAGAAGGGTTCTGGGTTCAAACCAGGCATCACCCGATGTGGAAATTTCCTCCATCCTTTTAAAAAGCTGCCAGGTGAATCTGCTGCTGCTTTGACTTTTATTGTCTTGCCAGAAAGTTGTAATGGACCCCCAAAAGGGGACCACACTCAAAGAAAAACACACTTGCAGTATAATGTTGAGTTTGAATCATGGACTAGCATGCAGTCCTTGCCTGGTCATAAAAATCTAAAGCCCATTTTCAGAGTCACCGGGAGGTTTTCAGCATCTTGTTCAGCTGGAAAAGTTTCAGACGGAATCCAATTCACATTGTGTCTGATTTTCTGGATCAGGGAGTTCTTTACCTGCAGACAACACTGCATCAGTTGCCAGAGAAGTATTTCCTTCCTTCTTTCATCTTATGTTCTGGACCCAGGGCTCTTGTTTGGGGTATTTGCAACATTCTCCAGGGTTTCGTGACTGACAACAAGTGTTTACGGCTTGGTCATTTCAAATGGGTCTGGTCAAATGGGATTCCCACTGCTTGCCTTCAGTTGCCAGGCAAAAAAATTCTCCTGCATTTTCCTACCAGTTGTTTATTCAATTTATAAAGGCAAATTTGAGTTGAAATGTCTTTCAAAGCAAAAGGGGGGGATCAGAGAAATTCTTACGGATTGAGTGGTATCTTGCTCTTACTAATGACAAGAGGGAGAAGAGATGGGTGTAAACATGCTCGCCTTCTACGTGCAATCATTTCCTAACAGACTGTAGCCTCTAATATTTTTTCTTCCCTTCAATTGTGTCTGGTTTTCGGAGGCTGCCTGGACAAGTCCCTGCAGTTTTCTTGGCAAGGTTTTTCAGAAGTGCTTTTCCATAGCCTCCTTCCTACGGCCGAGAGAAAGTGACTGGCCCAAGGTCACTCCACTGGCTTTGCGCCCAAGGTGGGACTAGAACTCCCGCTCTCCCAGTTTCTAGCCTGATGCCTTAACTCCCTTAAATCCCAAAGAAAGACATCAGGGTGGCCCCTTCTCCCACCGGGGCACCAAATTCAGTACACCTGCAATGCTGCCTTTCTCTGAAGAAATGGCTGGAGAATTTTTCATTTCAGAAAAATTGTCCGCTCAATTTCTTCCTGCTTTTTCAATGTCAAAAGACCCTCGCTGTTCACCATGGAGTGGCCAGCTTGCATGCAGGTAAAAAAGAAAACACACCCCTGGTGCCCAATGCCCGGCATCCTGTGTGAAGCGGCTGCAGCCCTGGCTGAAACTCTCTGGGGGTCCTGTGCATGGCAAGCGCTGGCGAACTGGGCACCAGAGTGGGATAGGAGTACAAGGCAGCCTTTATTTGCTTTTTGACCAGCCAGAGAAGCATGTACAGCCTTGCATGTGTCCGGCAGAGCCCTGCAAGTAATTGCCTCGCCATCCATTCTCCTTCTGCAATTACTTGCTGAGGCCTGCTGAGAGTCTCCAGCTTCCCAGCATATCCATGACTTAAGTGATTCCGGGTTGCTCCCTGCTGCCACTGGGGCCATAAGGATTTTGCATTGATTCTTTTTGGTTCTCTCATTTTGCTCATGGGGAATGACTTGCCTGCAGCCCAGATTGCAGGGCGGGGGGGTGGGGGTGGCGAGGCTGCAAGAGGGACATAACAAGCTGCATCCAACTTTTGCATTCAGTTTTTTTTTTCCTTTTCTCCTTTTGCCACCTGCCATGAGTTCTTTTCTTCCCCTTTCATAGTGTGGACGCAATGCTGAAAACTTCGACCGGTTTTTCACTCGCCATCCACCTGTCTTAACTCCACCTGACCAGGAAGTCATCAGGAACATTGACCAATCAGAATTTGAAGGCTTTTCTTTTCTTAACTCTGTGTTTTTTAAACCAGAAGTCAAGAGCTAAGTAGACCATCCTCCCCCTCCCCCCACCCCTTGCACACCCATGACCATTTCCATTTGGTCCCGGCTGCTGTGTGGTGGCACCCTCTGTTGCAACCATTAGCTGTCATGCTTTGGATATTTTTGTTTTTTTTGTGGTGATACTGGAATGACCATCCTTCAAAGACTTGAGCTGCAACTGAGTGTTGTTGCATCAGTGGCACAGGCGGGAGAAAGAGCAACTGAGGTGTTATGGCTGTGAGTCTAAAGACCAGGTTATCTTGGAGGTTTAACCCCTCTGGGCAGGAGGCAAGAGTTGAAAAACCCGTTTCCTTTAAAGTTAGCGAAATGCCTCTGGATCTTGCGCACCGTTTGGTAGCGTTCTCCTCTTCTCCTGCCCACTCGGCTTCTTCCCAAGGAAGCAGTTTGCAAAAGGAGTGGACATGGTCTGGCTTTGCAAGATGGAACTTGGCTCAGCTTCTTTGTCCCTTGCAGTATCACATGTTTAGAGGATGCTGCCTCCTTGCCTTCTGGCGACGTTGATGTGAAACCCATCTGTACAGAGAGACAACTCTCTGTTATTTCCATGGCACCTGCAAAAGTCACAATGACTCAGAACTGGCTGCCAGAGGCCTTTGGGTACAGCCTGCATTTAGTCCCCAAACCTCAGTGAATCCATGAAGCCTATCAGGAGATGTTCATACTCCAGAATGTTTAGTATTCTTATTCCCAGGAATCCTAGGGAATCGAGATGAGGGACTAGGATAGTCTCCAGACCCTTTGAAGGAAGTCATGCCAGTTAGATGGGGTGAGGGAGGCAGAAGGAGGCAGCTTCTGTCCCCATGTGGGCCGTGTTTGAAGTTACTCACCCCCCCCCATAGGAATTCCACAACATCCACCTTCAGTTGTGCCATCACCATTTATCGTGCTCTCCTTAACTATTCCATTTATTTGCATTAGTAAATTCACACATAAGAGAAGTCCTGGAACTGGATCTGGCCTTCCCAAGGCTAACTGAAAACCATAAGCAGGATACAGAGACAAACGCTGTCTGGTCTCACCCAGCAATGCTGATGACATCGTTGCAGATAGCAGGGAAAGTTTCCTGGGGGGAATCTCTGGAGGGCCCTAGCATGAAGGAGAGTGGATCCTAAGGTCTCAGATGGAAGAAAAGAGCCTCATCTTGAGGAAGAAGGAAACTTCCTGGCTTGCCCAGTTCAGTGAAAAACGGGCACCTGGAAGGATGGAAAACCGCTGCCAATGTTGGACCCTGTGACCTGGCACAGTAGAAGACGGGATTCTGCGTTTCTGCAGAGTGGAGAAGAGGGAACCCCACGGCTGCAGGGGAGGGAAAGGCAATGCGCCAGGAAGGTCCTCCAGAGCCAGCCAGTATTGAGAGCCCTGATTTGCTTTCAGTACTAGAAGAGAGGAGGAGGAGAAGGGTTCCCCTGGGGAGGGGGGGGGTTGACCCTTGGAATCGCTGAGCCTGGACACTGCTGGTACTGAGTTTATGGAGCCACTTCTGGTTTTGTTTTTTTAGCCCAGGTTGCCCTGCTCTGATAAGCAGGCACATTGCAGCAAAATGTCACCACTTAGTCTCAGGAGACCCCAGCCTGGCCATCAGAATTCCCTCTGAACATCTTGGAGTCAATGGTCAACCTTGTATCTACCATTCCATGTTACAGTTTTTACGTTTAATTCATATCAACCCTGTGTGGCACCTTTGCAAGTGTTTTGGGGGAGGGGGCGAGGGTGGATGCCGTTTGTCCAGCTGCCAAATTAACAAATTCCATATGTCCCACCGTGCTTTTATCTGTGTCAAAAATTTAGTATTTTACTAAAATTAAGCTGATATTTAAAATCCAAAAGGTTTGTGTGTAACTTGACTGAAGCTGTAAAATATTTTTGTTTTGGCTAATATTCTTCTGAGAATAAGAAATATTTTCTGCTGGAATTTGAAGTTGTCTCTGTTTTTGAGAAAGAGGAAGAGAAAGAAAGAAAAGAAAGAAAGAAAGAGAAAGAAAGAAAGAAAGAAAGAAAGAAAGAAAGAAAGAAAGAAAGAAAGAAAGAAAGAAAGAAAGAAAGAAAGAAAGAAAGAAAGAAAAAGAAAGAAAGAAAGAAAGAAAGAAAGAAAGAAAGAAAGAAAGATTCCTTTAAAGTTTGGATTATTATTTCTCTTTTGTTCTTTCCCATGTCATGCTTGTGGGGTATGCAACTACCAGTTTGCTTTCGAGTTGTTTATGTTATGCCAACTTTTCCCCCCCAGAAAGTTATAAAATAAAAAATAAATATTATTTTGAGGAAACCTCAATTTATTCTAAAATAGGTCTTCAATGAGAGGGGAATAATTTGAAAGCAAAATCTCTGCTCAGATGTTCAAATCTGACAGCAGTAACAGTTACATTACATTTATTACTTTTTAGAAAACATCAGGGCCAAAACTGTTGAACTTGACATGTGAAATCTAATCATGAACTTCAAAATGAACTTTCAGCAAGATTTTAGGATACTTCTTTAGAAATATATGTTAACCTCAATTTAAAAAAAAAAAAGTCAAGAAGAAAGCCCTCTGTAAGAAATTGAAATTTCAGATATGGGTGTTTTTAACTTCAACTCTAAAAAATATTGGGTAATCTGCATCAGTGTTAAAAGTTCTGAATAGAAAACCCCAGAATTTTTCTATGATTCTTTAGGGTTCTTGCATTGAGCAGGGATAGGACTCCGTTCCCTAAATGATACCCTCTAACTCAAAATTTAAAATCTAGCACCCTTGAGATGATGGTTTCCTCAAGACCTTCAGAGAGAATGCAACTCTGGAGCAATACAAGACCCATGTAGCACTTACCTGGAGAACGTGGGTCTTGGAGATAAGAGCCCATTGCTTAACATCCCAACTCCTCAGAAATGGGTAGCCTCTGAAGGACTCATGCTCTTCTCCTTCTCACTGCTCAATCCAAGGACATGGAGTCCTCAGTCAGCTGAGGATTCAGGAACTTAAGCAACTGAAAATTGCATCATCAAAGTCAGTGGCAACACTTGATGGTTATGTGGCATTGTTGCTTGTCCAAGCATCACCCCTGGAGATGGCATGACCTTGACTTCTTCCCAAATATTCAGACAGTGCCTAAGGAAACCAGAAGGGCTGCTCTTTTCTCAGTCCAAATGATGACGGTGCCTCCGTTTTCTCTGATGCTTACAAACAACACAACCCTTCCTTTACTGGCTCTTTCAAAGCCTACAGCAATGTTTTCTGAGGGATGCTTTGGCTAAGGTCCCACACCTCCCCGAAAGCTTCTCTTGTCACATCAGGCAGCATGTGGTCATCCCATGACTCACCATCGGCCCACTGCTTTGGTCGGAGACAGTTGTCCTTTCAGGCAATTAGCAGGGTTCATGAAGGAGAAAAAGCAAGAGAGAGATCCAAATAACAAATTGTGCCCCTCCGCACTTCCCATTGAGCGACTATGAGAAAAACATGGGGAAGGTTACCCAGGGGAAGACACACATTCTTCGTAAGCCTTCTTAAGGAAACAGATGAGACATAGTTTTCAGGTCATAACATTCTCCTTCCGGCTCCTTCATGTCCACATGATTTCATCAATAATCATCTTTACCCTTCAGTAATAACAGACACAACCACCTACAATAAGGAGGGCCGCTGTCCTGCTGTTTTTTGGCCTAGAGCAGCCTTGTCCAGTCTCGGGCCTTGGATTGAACTCCCCTGGCCCCTGTCCTGATGGGATTCTGTCCCAACACATCTGATTCGCAACAGATTGTGGGGGATTCTCCTAGGTGGGGCAAGGGTGAGGTAGGAAGCTTGAGGACCTTGCGTAGTTGAGCTGAAGGGGAATTTTGCCTTTCCTGCAGTTCTGTGCTTGTTTCCACACAAATGTTCAAAGCAAAATGGGGATCTGTGTTGCTCAGCAGGGTCTATGACAATTCACTGCAGCCAACTCGGCACAGCCAACTCGCCACGGGACAAGAGTTACACTAATGTGAAAGAAATGGTGGAATAGAATCATCCAAGAAAGGATGCAAAAGGAGGGACAAAATAAAATGTGAATGACAAAAATTAAAATATTTTTAAATTTATTTTAAATAAATTGAATTGTTCAGTTGTCCCGCGGTGAGTTGGCTGTGATGAGTTGTTCCATTCCTTGCACCTCCTGTGCAGGACTGTAGTATTTAAGATGGCTTGATCAGGAGCAGACAAGGAGAACAATCCCTAGTTATTTTGGCATTAATTCCAAATGAATTCATTTGTTGTTCTGAAATTCATCTGAAAAGTGCCACCTCACAGCTAAGATGGCCCTTTCATTAACACCATCTCAAAATACCAGTTCTTTTTCTTTCCTTTGGAACTACCGGTATTATGTTGTGGTTACTCTATTAATACAGTGGATTTCCTTGTACCCTCTGCAATGTGTTACTGTTTGGCCTGCTATTTTTTGACCACTTGATGATAACCCTAAAAAGCATTCACAGATGCACACAAAACGCAACCCACTGTATAACTGGCCAATTAAGAGCGCTGCCTGAACACAGCCATGAGACAGAAATCCATCGATCAAAAATTGGTGTTAAAACCTCCCACTTCTAGGTCTGGATCTCGCTGACCGGACAACAACAAAAAGCAGAATTTGATTGGCCTTCTGTATCTGCTAACCCTGAGTTTGTATATTTGTTTTGTTTACTTGATTTTTTTTATCCCATCACAATCTCTCGGCTCTTGGCAACTACAATGTCACAATGAAAATAACAACAGAATTTAAGCAACTTAAAATCCAAATCATGAAAGTGAAACCCACCTAGGGGCAGAAGTAATAAGAACAAGAAGAGGCACCGGTGATGTTCAAAAAAAATCTCTATTCTTAATAGTTTCTTAAAATTCCTGGGAGGGCAGCTCGATCACCTTGGGGAACCCATCCCGTAGGAGTGCCTTCTAGCTCCCTGGGCAACCTGGGAATGTGGGGCAATGAGAAGCCCCTCCCTCCAGGTCCTAACAACCAGGCTGAATCCGGTTGGGGTACCAGGGCCCAAGCCATGGAGGGCTTTACAGGGCATACTTGCGTTTCTCCCCGAAACAAAGTCCCTGGCTGACAATGCAGTAAGGCAATCGACTCCCTGATCACCAAAGTGCAGGCCCAGATACGGACTCAGCCTCATGCTCAGTCAAGCTCCCGTTTTGTCTTTCTTCACCGATGCTCCCTGTGGCTCCCCACGCTGCCCCCGAACTCGGGCAGTTCTCAGTTTGGTTGCAGGGGAGCCAATCCGAGGGCCCCCCTTCCTGAGGGCATCTGCAGGGTGGAGCTACTCAGCAAATGGAGACCCTCCATTCCGCTGCTGCCGCCGCTCCATCCATGCTGGGCCCCTGCCTGTTCTGGAAGCCTTGCAGTGGCTCCATCCGGCACCAGCAGAGCCTCTGTGTAAGTACTGATCTGGAGAGGTGCCCCTAGCCAGGCGATGGCAGTGGGACCTCCTCACCCTTTCCCAGCGCTTGGGTGATGTGGCCCCTTGTGCTGGGGCTCCTCCTTGTGTCTTCCTCCGCACTGCCTTTAATCATTTTGCTTTTTCATCCAACAGAAAGACAAACACGACACTTCCAACTTCGATAAGGAGTTCACGAGGCAGCCCGTGGAACTCACGCCCACCGACAAACTCTTCATCATGAATTTGGACCAGAATGAGTTTGCAGGCTTCTCCTACACTAATCCTGAGTTTGTTATTCACGTTTAGGCTGCCTGGCAAATATTCCTACTGTTGTATTCGTAGGGCTGAACCCCAGGATGCTGTGTGTGTGTGTGTGTGTGTCTGTGTGTGTGTGTCTGTGTGTGTCTGTGTGGGAATGTACGCCTGAACCCACCCACGCTCTCACAGTCTTTAGTCTTCCGGGGTTGATGGTGCCCATGATCCCAGGTAGGAGCAGAGCTGGCTGGCTGTTTCCCGTCTCCCTTCCTCTTTGTATGCACAAATGGTAGAGACACCCCGATCCATGGAGGGACTCCCACTTGTTCTAGGTAAAGAGTGGCTGGCATTGTCAGAATCTCCAGCCAGGATGTTTCTGCCTGATTTCAAGACCATGGTCTCAAAAGTACCAGACTTACTTCTGTCTTTGTGTTTTGCAATTTCTCTGAAACTGAAACACTGATTGTTTTTCTGTCTTGGAATGCTAAGCATGCTTTATACCCTCCACACATATGGCTGCAGCTGTGACCCCATATTATTGTTCGGTTGTTGTTCCAAGATGTCCAAGAATCCAAAAAGTCAACATGGTGGCCCCACCCCCTTTTCTATTATGCACCATTATTGATAAGCACACACACACATACACACACCAAACAACCTGCTGTTCAGGCCAGAACCAAATCTTCTGTTGGTGTGGAGAACTTTGTGTCCTACAGTTGTTTCCAAAATGAACATCTCCTTCTTTAGTGGCTGTGAACACGCCTTTAGAACCAAATTTCCTTCCCAACCCCAAATTCATACAGTTGAAGGGTTTACTTGTAGTGTAGCTTAGGGCTCTGCTGCTTTGAGGGCAGGAGGAAAGAAGCCAGAAAGGAGAAAATAAATAATAAGAGGGCATTTAAACCTCACTAGGGCAATTTGCAGTCTTTGGTTAAATCTGGCTTTGAAAAATAAACTTTTGCTTATGTTATTATTTATTTGTTTCAATTTTGAGGTTGCCCCACTCAGGGCTCAGTCACCATCCTAGCCCACCAGCTCTTTAACAATTTGCAGCAATTCCAGAGGATGGGAAGGGTCCTGACCTCCTGGGGTGGGTGGGTGGGGAAAGGATCCAGTGGTGGGATTCAAATATGTGAACAACCGATTCTCTGTGTGGATGCCACTTCTGGAAGTCCATTCTGGGCTTGGGCAACAAAAAATTAGCTACCAGTTCTGCTGAAGTGGTGCGAGCTGGCTGAATCCCACCACAGGAAGGATCCCATTCCACAAGAGTGAAATGGTGACTGTTAATCATTCTGGAAGAATTAGCAAAATTCCAGAAAAACACCCCCCCATTCCTTCATTGGTGACTTGAGCATATGGTGGAATGTGTGTTCACAGGAGACGGACAACACATTTGGGCTGATTTTATCCGATATAACCTGGATTCTGGTGCTGACTAATTTCTCCAGGCATCTGAAACTACACAAACTCTTTCCAAGGTCTGCTATTTCCACAATTGGTCCCACCAAACCATATGTGTTCTCTCCAAGTGCTGTCTTTAGAATCTTGCCAGTATTTGTGTTACTTGGTACCAACATTCTTAACGGCTGAAAAATGCCAACGTGCCCAAAGAGGAAGGCAGGTGTCTCTGGGAAAAAATATATCTTTATTCGTGTTGTGTCTAAATGACAAATCGCAGGCTGTTTTTCCTAGAGTGCCTTCTTGTTTTGTTTGTTTGTTTGACTGATATTGAGTTCTCTCCTGATGCAAAGGCTTAATGTTCTGTGTGTGTCAGAAATAGATTTCTTGTAAATATTCTGGGAAGATAGTTCTGCTCTGCCTCCTTTTACTAAAGCTATGGAGAAACAAAAGTTCTTCACCACCTCAGTGAAGGCCAGGGCAAGAGAGAACTTCTGAAGTCGGACAACCAGACCCCACCGACGTTGAGGAGGAGGACTTCTGGGTCACAGGAGGATGGCACGTTGGCCTGGACAAAAGTCTGGAGGCTGCAGGAAATTGGACTGGGACGGCAGCTTCGGACTTGGGACTCTCCTTTTGCAACCAGTTGCCCTCGAAGACCAAACCATGAGCCCATCTCCCCAGCACCGCCACCCTTTGGCAATAACCCACTGAAGAGAGGATGGCTTAATTCACTTGAATACCTGTACGAATATCTCAGAATTGGGGGCACAGGGATGAGTGAAAAGGACAGCCCAAAGGGAGGCAATGCCAGTCCTTGGCAGGCAGGGTCCAGCTTCCTGCTCTTAACAAAAGAGGTGAGCCTGCCAAGCAAGGAGGGGAGCAGCTCCGCCCTCCTGTCTCCACTGGCCCTTGAGAGTTGCTCTTGGGAGAAATCAGCAGCCAAGGGTTCCAGGAAACTGGTCAGGGTTGGCCATGCTCTGCGGCCACTCCAGCATCAGTGTGATTTTTCACAATTTCCATATTTTGCCTGAAGAATTCTTCTATGTAGATATTCTTAATTTGGGGAGCATGTATCATATTTTAAATATATTACTGTGGAGTTAAACACTTTGGTGGATGTGGGTTGCATCTTGTTTCCATTCTTTCTTACGTTAAAATGTCAGCACACTGTGTTTTGAAACTCAGGCAAGGCGTTCAAATGGGCATGTGTTTGGCAGCACCTACAAACAGTGGATTCCTTCCTCAGCTGCTGGGTGCTCCGTGGGCCTTCCGAGGAGAAGGCTTTGGACCAGAGCCTTGGGGTACAAGGGAACAGACAAAAAGGTTGGGAAGCTAAGTGACACACGCTTTCCCCCAGATGTGCGTTTGCGGAATGAGACCCTCAGTTCCCCTGCAGGCCCATCTTGTCAGGTCTCGGCTGCCCTTCCAGGGCTCTCCCAATCTCAAGGAGAGGCTTCAGTTTAATCAGGACAACCTGCTGGCCAGGGAATTCTGGGAGCTAAAATCTGCATATCTTCAAGTTGCCCAGGTTGAGAAATGCTTTAAAGCAGGGGTGTCAAACTGCCGGCCCGCAGGCCGGATGCATCACGCCAAAACTGCGCCCACCCCATTGCCGGCAATGGGGAAAAAGTCACGACATGTCGCGACACATTATGTGACATCGCAAGTTTGACACCTGTGCTTTAAAGGGTCAGATAGAATTGCAGAAGCTGCTACACCTCAAAAGTCAAGATCGAATAAGCAGGGTGATGCCCCAGAGAATTACCTGGAACTCTACTCACTCCAGCCGTTTCTGCACATTTGTCGTACACATCCCTGAATGGCTGCAGAGAGGTAATAATTAGGACTGTAAGAAACTGAAGTGCCCCAAAAGATCCTCTTATCAGGAGGACTAACATTCACATGTTCTTAATCATGGACTGGCAAACCACTGCAGCCTCAGACCATGTTGGATCAAGACTTCATCTAACCCTGCAGGTTTATGGGCTGAATCAGTGATTTTTAGTTCATGTAGGTGCACCATGGTGTCCTTTTTCCCTGTCCTATTGCCACTGAACCCTCTTCCCTACGGTGAGACTGGGCAGTTTGGCCCTGGGGATCAGCTCTGACTGCCGGGAACCACCAGGCAATGGGAAGAAAACTCTTATTTGGGGGACACAACTTCCCAAGACTCAGGGGCTCTGTGGCCTTTCTGCATGAACTCCTCAGTGCCAATGTTGTGCTGGACATGCCAGCAGCTGTCTCTGTCCTCACTTCTTCAGTGGTTGAATGGGCAGCAGACCCAGGCAGCTTCCCTGCTCATGAACAACTCTGTAATTACACAGTCATGCTACTTGAAATAACATAGCTGGATCCCTGCGGTTCTTTCCAAAGGCTGGCCTTTGCTCCAAGGGAGCTGCCTTGCCAGAGGGGAGGGGGGGACCAGAGGCAGGCCAGGAATCCCTACTCCTTCACAAAAATATAAATTGAGCTTTGGGCTATCAAAAGGCAATCTAGAGATTCTGGGTAATGAAGAGAGACAGGGCTGGAATAAGAGGTGGTTTCATACACATAAGAGGATAAGCAGTGCCATGCTGGATCGGACCCCTGCCTCTCAACTCCAACGGTCTCTTCTCCAGGATTTCAATGTCATTGGGCGATCTCTGGTTGTAGCATCAGGGAAGGGGACACTGACTTCCCTTGTCCACCGTATCCACACCATGCACAATTTTGTATGCCGCAATCACCCCTGTCTTACCCAAGAGCCCCAAATGATACCATCTTTCCTCATAAAGAAGCTGCTGCAGCCCCTTGACCGTCTGAGGTGACCTCCTCTGAACCTTCTCCAGCTCCACTATCTCCTTTTGAGGTGTGGCAACCAGAAATGCCCACGATAACCCAGATGCAGCCTCACCAGAGATTCATGTAAGGGCATTACAATACGAGCATCTCTGTTTTCCACACTAGTTCTTATTATTCCTATCATGCTTTTTTAAGGCAGATGCACCCTGTCAGTAACTTAATTGAACTGTTTATATTAGTCCAAACCTCTTTCTTCATGGTTGCTGTTACTAACTGTTACGCCATTACTCATTATTCTCTGCCAAAAAAGGACACAGGACATTTTGGATCAGGTGAGGGTGGTGGAATTGGGCAAGGATTATGATCACACGTGTCCTGGCATGCAAGCGTGAGAGAGGCCTGGAGGTCTTTGATGTGTGGGGTGGTACATTACCCCTTGTAGGGCATCTTTCAGGGGGCAAAGGCTGATCTCATCACATCCTCCACAGATTGTGAGTACTTACAACAACCCGCCTCTCGGGCACTACCTGATTGCAGTGCGAATGCTTTGACCCACTTGCCAGTTGCCTCTTCCTCCTAGGGAATTAATGGGGTGTGAAGCAAACTGAATATTGACCTGCGAGTATGAAGGGATGAGAGTTCCAGAACTGCTTCTTTTCTTCCATCCCTCTCTCCAGACAGCAGCATTTTGGGGGAGGTTAATTGGATATCCTACCTTGTTTCCCCCAAAATAAGACCTATCCCGAAAATAAGTCCTAGCTTGATTTATACGTGTGCACCTAATATAAGCCCTACCCCAAAAATAAGCCCTAGTTAAGACCCCACCCACTCCATCCCAACGTCTGGTTGACGAGGTGGGGCGAGGCGCACGCATAAAAATCAAACTGGAGGTGAGGGGGTGGAGCTGCCCCACACACACCGCACTTGCTTACCTTAGGGTTGTTGCAACCAGGCCTCCCACCTGTCATGCCACTGCCTGACTTCTGCGGCCGCTTGTGCCAGGAGGCCATGTGGCACATCACGCCGGTGCCTCCACTCGCATGCACCATGGCACAACTTGCCACATGGCATCCTGCTACGAGCGGTGGCACCGGCGTGATGCACCACGTGGCCTCCTGCCGTGAGCGGCTGCAGAAGAAGTTGGATGGCGGTGAGATAGGTGTCGGGGCGTGAGAGAACTGGCTGTGGCAGTCCTGAGGTAAGCGGGTAAGACAACCCCCGAAAATAAAGAAAAAGAATAAAGAAATAAAGAAAAGAGAGAAGCAACCTAGAACTAAGGAGAAATTTCCTGACAGTTAGAACAATTAACCAGTGGAACAACCTGCCTCCAGCAGCTGTGAATGCTCCAACATTGGAAGTTTTTAAGAAGAGACTGGACAGCCATTTGTCTGAAATGGTATAGGGTTTCCTGCCTGAGCAGGGGGTTGGACTAGAAGACCTCAAGAGTCCCTTCCAACTCTGTTATTATTGTTGTTGTTTTTGTTGTTGTTGTTGTTATTATTATTATTATTATTATTACTATTGTTACTATTACTATTGTTACTATTATTATTATTATACTTAGTGCCTCCTTTGGAGGCAAAAAAAAAAAAGACCGGGTCTTATTTTTGGGGAAACACAGTACAAGGTGCCCCTGCACTAAACAAGAGTGAGCCCACTTTCGGTCTGCCAATTGGGTTATTAACATTTCCATTTTTATGGTTACCAAACCTTCCAAAACGTCAGGTATTACATGGTCCTATCAAATTTAAAACTGTTTTCTCCTGGGCTAAAAATTTAGGAGATTTAAGGAGGCTGTGATGTGACAGCATTGGTGACCCTGAAAGCAAACATGTAAATGGCTGCAATGAAGGATGGCAAGTTGTATTTCCTCAAGAGAAGCTAGTAGTTCACTCATATCTGAATCAACTCTCCAATAGTGGGTACTGAGTGCATTTTGTAAACACCTAATTTGGTGTCAGCTTGGAATATAATTTCACAACACGGGGATCTATCAAACCTGAATAGAACCCCCCAAAACCTAGGATATCATCCCTGGAATTCTCCAAAAATTGTTACCAAATTGTAATTTTCTAATTGAGTCATTAAGGAGAAAATGGCAAAAGCATGCACCAAGAATGTGCAAAGTTTACTCTCTGTAGACAAAATTTTGGGGAATATCAGACTATTCCGTTTTTCTCCTCGGCCCCAAATCAAGCCATCCCAGAATGGTTGGGATTTTGTGGTCCAGCAAAGCAGGATGTCCCATTGTTTCTTGGGAGGCTCTGTGAACTTTGCACACATATTAACAATATATGATTATAATTAGTGCAATTAAGAATAAATGAAATATCATTTTTCCATAACCCAAAGCCCCGGGACTTGTTCGGGGGCAGTAAAGCTTATCAGTTAAAGCCCCAAGTTTTGGTCCTTGGGGCTCCCCCACTTTTTACTGTGCCACTTAGATGGACAAATAACTATGAGGAGAATTACTTTGGTATGATGTGACACAGTAAGAATCAGAATCATCAAGTCCTGAGGCTAGAAAGGACCTTGGAGGTCTTCGGGTCCAATCCCCTGCCCAAAACAGGAGTCCTTGTACCATCCTGGACAAATGATTGTCCAATCCAAGAAAAGGAGACACCCAAATGACCTATCGGCCCTGCCTATCTCCGTGTCTTCAAGAGGCCCTGAATGGACTTCCGGTTCGTCACGCGGCCGCCATGGATGGCTGGGAGACTTGCTCTCTCTCTCCCGTTCAATTTCACATCACTTGGGGGGGCCTGAAAAGGGCCAAAAGTCACCTCGAAGAGGCGACCAGCAAGGAGAGGCTTTCGCTGGATCGCGGGAGAGCAGCAACTCTCCCGTTAGAGCTGGCGATCCCTCCAAACCGGCGGACGAAAGGACCGGCCATAGAAATATGGCTTGTCCCTAGGTTGCTAACAGCCGAAGTCACATTACCATCTGGCAACTTCAAAGCAGCATGGACAGGACTGGGTGAGATCTGCCTCTCTTACATCCTAATTACTTAATTACCTGCATAAGCTGCTAAAGTACTTTCCCCCCTGTGGTGAGGGAAGGGGGATTTTAGCCCTCCCTCCAGAAACAGCGGCAATCAACTACTCGGGAGTTTAAAACGCTGGAAAAATACTGGGATCCTAATTGGAATTCTATTTCCTAAAATTGATGGATTATAAGATTTGTAACTTTCTACTCTCTATATTTTTTTCTCTCTGATTTTTACTCTAATTATTATTGGAGATTTGGGGTCCCCCCCCCTTAAAATAGAGGGGGGGGAACTGAAAAGATCCAACTAACTCTGAGATGACATCTGGTGGCTAAATCTGGAATCGTAACCTGCTATTCTTTAAGAGAGACTTGTTGACAGCTTTGAAAATAGATAAGATATAAAGCAACCTTGAAGCACCAGCTGCAAGAAATCCAGCTTAGCTCCTCACTTGGTGGACTTTCTGACTGTAAGTTTTTTTTTAGTTTAATATACTACAATGGAAGAAGAACAGGAATGGATTTCTCCTAGAGGAAGAACAGGAACAAATTCTTTGTATGTTAAAAACGATTATCCAAACTCTCCGTATAAGTCTGGATATGCAAACTCAAATTATGACTTCAACCAAAGAATCATCTATACAGAATTCTATAGAGAAAGTGAAACAACCAAATGCTATGACAGAAGACTTAGATACTCAAAAAATACAGACAATGGAAAACACAAAAAAGAAACTGATAATAGAGAACAAGGAAAGAACCTTTCTTATAAACCAGAAGGAATTTGAAGATAAAAAAGAAAAACAGATGAAAGAGAAGATAAATACTTTGGGACAACTGCATCGAACTGGAAAAACAAAGAGACGACCTGCTAAATCAGCTAGTCCTCTTAAGAAAACATCAACCGGATGCTCTTATCAACATCAAACAATAGCCACAAAAATACAAGGAGACCTTTTTGATGATTTAAAAGCAAAGATACGAAAGATGACTTGGCAAAGAAAAAAAGCTAGAATAAGACTGAAAAGGATTGGGGTTCCGATCTACACTTGAGATCTAAAATAGAATATATCCAAATGGATAGAATATGTACTCTGAACATAAGATATTGTAACGATTTGAGATAAAGAAAATTTTGGATATATAAAATCTAGAAGTATAAATATTGAAATAAGAATATTATATTGTTTTATTAGTTTGTTAAGATAGATGATAGAATTTATATATAAGGTGTGTATTTTAAATATTAGATTGTATGAGAAATTGTGATAAAGAAATTGTGCTTAATTTAAAAATTTGGAAAAAAAATTAAACGTTAAATTAAAATATTAAGGGAAAATTAATTATCAGGTCACTGATTGGCTAAAAGTTTGAATGTTTAAAAATAACTAAGATTTGAATTTAAGATATTGTTCTGAGTTGAGACAAAGGTTAAGTAAAACTTAGAAGTATAAATACTAATAATTAAATTTGTATATTGGTTTGTGGTACAAATGCTGACAGTTTTTTTTTTCCCCTTTGGAAAGGAAGGAAGGAAGGAAATAGAAAGAAGAGGGGGAAAATATTATTATTAGCCCCAAATACGAGATAGGAGACTTAGAAATTGGGGTCATTTAAAATTTGGAAATGATAAAGATTAAACGTTAAACTTAAATATCAATGGGAAATTAAAGTTAAGAAAAACTTACTAGGTTATTGTCTAAAAGATGGAATGTCAAATTAATTAAGAGATGTATAGACTGAAGATTATTGATGAATACTAGAAAGGTATTTTCTGTTTGATTGATAGAATAAGAACTGTGTTGGTCCGAATATGAGACAGTAGATATTATGGGGGAAAGAGAGGGAATTAGTTGTTGTAATACTTTGAGATTTGTACTGATGATAGTCAAATGTAATGGAATTACTGTGCCCAGCCGCCACGCTACTTTTCAAATATGTAAATGTAATATTGGAAAATTAATAAAAAAACTTAGGGGGGGGGAAAGAGGCCCTGAATGGTCAGGCCAAGCAGGAGGTCCATTGCTAAGGTCTGCTGAACCCCATCTGTGTCCCTGATGCTGAAGGACATTTGGTGGAGTCCAGAGGCAAGGGAAGCTGTGCCGAGGGAGGGCTCCATGCCCTTACATCTGAACATCATTTTCCTGGAGGCATTTGAGGTGCTGCCTCTACAACAGTGTTTCTCAACCTTGGCAACCCGAAGATGTGTGGACTTCCAACTCCGTACAGTTGAAGATGTGTGAACTTCAACTCCCAGAATTCCTCAGCCAGCTTGGCTGGCTGGGGAATTCTGGGAGTTGAAGTTCACACATCTTCAAGTTGCCAAGGTTGAGAAACACTGTTTAGAGCCGTGGTGGCGAACTTATGGCACGGGTGCCAGAGGCGGCACTCAGAGCCCTCTCTGTGGGCACATGCGTCGTCGCCCCAGTCCTAGGCCTTCAGCTGGGATTTATAAAACCTTTTCGCTTTAGGCCTCTGCCGCCATGTGCAAAAAAAAAAAAAGGTTCAATCAATCAGTCAATTTCAACTTCTCGCGGGGAAAAAAAAGATCTCGCAAAGTTGGAATTGATTGAACTTTTTAGTCCCACCCAGTCTGCCGTTACCACCGCAGCCACGCCCACCCAATGGGCCATGCCCACCCAATTGGCCACACCTACCCAATGGGCCACACCCACCCAATGGGCCACGCCCACCTGGCACCCGATGATACATAAGTGGGTTTTGGGTTGCAGTTTGGGCACTCGGTCTCTAAAAGGTTCTCCATCACTGGTTTAGAGCATTGTTTTACTGAAATGTTGCAATTATTGTAAGGATCTGCCTCAATCCCTCTTCCCAAGAAAGCAGAACTCTTGGAACAGCTTCATTCCAAAAGGAACTTTTATTAGGAAAGTAGACAGCAGGCATAGAAGGCAGGATCTGAGAGTTTCCCACGCGAATCAATAGGTTAACAGAGTAACTGGCAAACCCCACCCCAATAGTCCATCCGGTCAGTTCAAACAAGCCAATCTCCAGGTGTGAACCCGCTGTGGGGTTGATAAGACGCCGTTCCCAAGGCTGTTAGGCTGTTAGGTCCTCGCGCCTCTTCTTCTGCAGCTAGAGATAAGGCAGATGGCCAGAGATGCATTCCTTTCTCACCCCAGGCTGACAGCAAGGGAAATAGATCAAAGAGCAAGCAGATAGAGGAAAGCGGAGGAAAGCGGAGAGGATACATTGTAGCGCCCATAGCTTCCCCCCTCCCCCCAGGAGTATGGCAGAACCCGCAGGAACATAGAATAAAGAAATTACCCCTCTCCCAGAACAACTGGGTTCTGACAATTGTTTTATTTGTCATCTTTATAATTGCTAGCTGCTTTACTGTATTTGTAGAAGAAAACACAGAAGTTTGCAAAAAAAAAAAAAAAGCCATAATAAAGAAATGTAGGGATACACAGGAACCACACGAAGCATTCCAAGGGAGCTGTTTGCCCCGTCTCACTCTTTTTTCTCGTCTCTGCCTCGTCTGCACCAAAGATTTTGCAGTTTAGCTGGGGGGGGGAGGGGGGAATGGAAGATTGGTGGGGTCAGCTGATGAAGAAGGAGAGCAGGACATGGCAATTCAATTTGCAACATTTCTCTCTGGAAGGGGGAAATCCTTTGAAAATGGTTCCAGTGCTCCGGCACAAACCACGTTTTGTGGAATGGAGCATAAGAACAGAATCGCGAGCCTTCCATTATCACCTTCACTCAGAAGCTCCTGGCATTAACTTGCCCCAGAACTGGACCTGAAGAGCAATGGGAGAGAGGGGTGGGGTGAACCAGGTCCATCAGCTATTGAAGCATGGATGGCTTGCTTCCAAAAAGCCTTAGGAGAAGGACAGCTGTCACCATTTTAGTCACAAATGATACATTTGGCTTTTGTGACACTCTTTGATGACTGCAATTGAAAATATATGATTCAGCTTTTTCAAAGATAACAAGTAATGAAGCCTGAAGCTCTTCCCTCGTGACTCTCTCTAAGCAGGAGACACCTGTTTGGGTAGGACCAGGCAGGGAGGGGAAGACCAGCTTAGGCTGCTGTGGGGTAGAGCAAGAAGGATTTGCTTGCCTTTCTGCTCAGGTGGCTGCCATTCCTTCAGCTCATCGACAGGACAACCTGCCTCCTTCAGAGAACATCCACAGGGATGCTTGAGGCAATGGAAGGAGCGCTCTTAAAACTGAGGTGCTGCTGGCCTGGAGCCAAGATTGGCTTCAAGCCCTACCCAGCCATGAAGCCATGAAGTGTCTCACGGTGTGAATTTACTGTTTTTCAATCAAACTTTTGGGAATCAAATGAATGGCCAATGGGAGAAACCCAGTGGGAGTTCAGTGACTGATGAAGCCTTATGCTCTGTTGCTCCTACATAGCCCCTCCCATAGCAGGTACCACAGAAGGTTCGTAGAACAACTTGCTGGTGTCAGTTCCAAAGAAGCAAAAGCTATCCAGAGCAATTTCCTCAGAAGAACAGTTTGTAAAGCAGGTTGGTGATGGAGGATATTGCAATCCATTTCGACAGAAGTCATCACCCTGGAGTTCTACAGAAATCTGTGCAAGAAGGGCTGTGTTGGACTTTTCAAACAGGTGTGGGAAGAAATTGTCTTCATCCTGGTTCATCCAAGCCGGGAATAAATAAAACAACATGGCGACTGCTTTGGGAAGAAGGTTACAGTTTATTGAAGAGCCAGAAAGATGGTTCTTGCAGGAAGGAGGAGAAATCAAGGAGAAGGACTGAGCACATGCGGAGTAGGTTTTTATACCCTCTGAAAGCCTTTTGTTTGGAAGTTTCCTGTTCCTGTGGCATGAACTTGGAGGCTATTTCCTGTGTCACGTATTCCGACCTCCTGAGTTTAGGTGTGCCTCTCTGGTATTCTTGATGGTGATGGGTTAGTCCTATTATGTCCCATCTCAGGTGGGGTATGCAGATTTTAGGTCTTTTGTCTTCTTGATCTCCTAGCTGGCTCCAACTTTCCTGATGGTTACATCTGCATTTGTATAGGGCTGGCTCCTGCTTTGGGGCAGAGAGACTTGGGGGCAGGGTTGGCTTCTGCTTTTAAAAATCCTTTTGAGGAAATATATTTTTCTGCCCTTTTAATATTTCCTTCTCTGAGGGGCTGACTTCCCACACAGGCTTACCTGACGGGAAAAACAACAACCAAATACAGTGTAAAATCTAAAAGTAAGTCCAGAACTCTTGATGCTGTTCAAAGCTTCTAAGTAATTCAGAAGAATGGTTAAGATTGTGTTCTCATTTTGTTCCCTCAAAACATTCTTGTTCTAAAGCTGAGTGAGAAAGGAGAATGAGATATGATGGTCTGCAGTTCTCATAATTCCTAGTTAAACTGTTCTGTAGTCACATAGGCAGGAAAGATGGACACTGTCATAGACTCATAGAGCCACCAAGATCATCTAGTTCAGGGGTTCCCAATGCCTGCACCCCCTGGAGATGCGAGACGATATTACAGGGGGTGCGGAAACTTGGGTTTTCAAAATTATAGTGTATATGCATAATTTGTTACCGTTATTTTGAACTTTTGTAAGGGGTGTGAGAATATATCAGAAGCATTCTAGGGGTGCAGGGCATAGAAAAGGTTAGGAGCTGCTGATCTAGTTCAACCTACCAAAAAGGACACATCTTAAATCATCCTGGAGAAGTGGCTCTCCAACCTTTTCTTGAAAACCTCCAGAGATGGAGAACCTACCACTATTCAGAGCTACAGTTGGTTATGTTATCACTCTAATCAACATAACCTGATTGTCATCAACATAACTGGAGGGCATGATTGAAATTAATTCAGATAACTGTAACCAGTTGAGAATGTCCTCTTGAATTTCTTGCTCCAAAATGGATGCACAATGAGCAGACAAGAGCTAGGAGGCTTTTTTATAGGTCCATTCATCATCTACTTTTGTTTATCCATTATCTTTGGAAAAAAATTGTTTCTTTAAACATTCACCCACTTTTGCCAGGAAATCTCTTCTCCTTTATACAATTTTGTATAGTGCTGGTGGAATATTCTTTGCATACTCGCATTGTCTGTTACTGTAGTTTTTCCATTTTATAATTTTAATATTTTCTTCTCAGTTTCTTTTCTTAATTTATATACCAACTCTTTCCCTGGCTTGTTTGAAAATTCAAAATTCCTTTTTATTTCTTTTTATCTTATCATTAACGTAGAAAGCGGGCGTTACAAAAGTTCAGCTTGCTATCAGACATTTTTCCTTCTTAATTCTTCCTCTTTCACCTTTTTCTCCATTAAAATTGTTTGCATCTTCTCTTCTCTTTGGCTTTTCAGTTTATTGTTTTGCTGCATAAATTGTCCTCTCATAAAGACTATCCTACCAACCCATGCTGTCCTTATCAAAATTATTGTCAAAATTTTCTTTCAATTTATTTTCCCAGTCCTCTATTATTAATTCCATTTGTAGCAAAGTCTCATTTTTATGTTCTAATTGTCTTCTTGTATGTTAGAGTTATTACATTAGGATCTGAAAAAGTCTTTGGCAATATCTCCACTTTACCAATATAAGTAACAAGCTTTTTAAAAGTCCAAAACTTTCTCTATTCTTGAAAAAGATCTGTGTCTTTCAGAAAAAATATGTACAATACATACTTTGGAATCACCATTTTTATGTCTCATATCTACAAGTTCAAAGCTGTCCATCACTTCAAAAATATTTTCAATTACTTACCTTGGGTTAATTCCTTTCGCAGAAGTACTGTCTTTATGGGCAAATTAATCCACTGATTCTCCCACTAAACATCAATTTTCATACGACAAGGCTATTAATTTTCCCATAAATCCTTTGTAGAATATAGCTTTATTTTCATTTGGAGCATATATACCCAATTCCAAGAACTTGGGGTCATTCCAATTAATTTCAGCCCCAACATATCTGCTATGTTCATCAGTCTATATCAATTTTGGTTGTTATTGTGGGTTTATATACAAAACAATTCCATTTTCCCTTCAGTGGGAACAACTTAAGAAAAAATGGAAACCCACTTTTTTAATGAACCAATGTCTATGGAGATCCTTCATCATCCAAAGATGCTTTTCCAAAAGGCAACTGGATGTCCTTGGGTTTTTTCCCTTGAAAAAAAATGGCCTTTCATCCAAGAGGTTTCTTTAGTTCTGAATCAAATATTTTTGTCATTCTTTCTTTATGCATTTCTTGTAGACAATTTTTTTCAGATAATGAAATAACTTTTTTCTTTTGGGGGGAGTATTTGCCTCACTTATATTCCATGTTAGACATTGCTATAAACTTAGAAAAATCTCTGCCTGGAGCATTCAACGTAGTTGTTTCTTCTTCCATCTCTTGTCCTTGCTCTATTACTCTTTCTTCAGGATTTACTCACATCATATTTTTCTTGGTACTTTGCATATCTTGTAATAATTCTGTACATTTTGTCCACTTCTGCACCCATATCTTCTTCATCCCATTCCAAAAATGTTGTTAAATTCTTAATTCCAGTAGTGCCACATTATCTAAATATTATTTTAATCTTTTGATTTAAATATCCATTTCCAGAATTTCCTTTTTGTCTTTAATTCGTTTAATCTCTCCACTCATTTGTATGACTGCTTCTTCAAATTTTTTATTTATCTTTTTTTCCATATTCACACATCTTTCCTCTATTCTCCTTTCAAGTGTAGCTGGATCTCTCTTAGCACATGCTCTTAATGACACTGAAACATCTTTCTAAATTCTTCAAGCATCATTTCCAAAATCTCTGGCATAAACCCTTTTTCTGTCATCTTTCAACAATCTTCTCTTTCCTTCTGCATGTTTTCTGGCTTTCCTAGTAGCAGTCATTTCTGTTTTTTTAATTTGCAATCCTTTCTGGAGGCCATTCCCTTCTTTCTCTGTATCCTTAACTCTACAGTCCCATTTGACACTTCATAGTTCAATAGTCAAATGGTCTTTTCCAATTTTCCTTTAACTCTCTGTTTAGCAAAACTGGCTATTTGTCCTTTATAACGAATCTAAATTATCCTCATTCCTCAGGTATACATTATTTATTTATTTAATTCAAAGGTACTTTAAAGTTAACACTTTCCAAATTCAACTGTCTCTTAGTTTATTTAAAATCTTCTTAATTCAAACTCTTGGCATGCTTTTTTGCTTTTGATTATTTTTAAGCCTTGTAGTTTTTGTTTTTATTTTTTACTTTCAACTGTAACCCGGGTTGAAGGTAAACTCACCAGAGGGTTTAACTGCTCTGATGCTAGAAGATCTCTCTAACTTTTAAAATTCTTGGAACCCAAATAGGCATTAGAAAGCAAGATCTGGGCAAAACCAGTGCCTCTGGCAGGCTCCACAGAGGCTGTGAGCTTGATATTCCTTCTGTGGCTCCTGGTGCTCTACTCATGGGTCACCTGCAGGGTGCCTCTAGATCCTGCAAGTCTCTTCACAAGGATCTGTCTTCTGGAGCACAAGTGGGGGATCTCACGGTTTCTGAGCACCTGGTCAGTAATCTCCATCTTGGCAGCATCTCCACTGTTTGGAGATGCATCAATCCACCATTTTTCTCCACCTGGAAGTCCACCTAAAAGAGATGTTTCAAAGAATAAAGAGAGCTTCTTTAGGTCTGTTAGGAACCACTAACAGATCAAAGACTAAATATGTTTCATGCAAGTTAATAAAAGGAAGCAGCACTAGTTATGTCTCTCTTTTTGCAGCAAAAGATCAACAAAACCAACTACTCAACTTTCCCTGGCCTGAAGTTCTTTTTCACTAAGGGAATTGTGAGAAACATAGGAGAACCTATCCTAAGATAAGGAACACGATGGTAAGCTCAGAGATGGTAGGCAGAAAGGATTTGCATTAGATTTGGCTGACTCCAAGTAATAAACTTAACCTGACCTTTCAGATTAAGTCAGGAGCTGTTCAAAGCACAGCAGGGTGCACTTGTTTGTTTGTTTATCCAGTTTTGAAGCTACCTAACTCCTGAGCAAAACGGTGGGTGGCTTAAAATCAGAAGAAAATATTATATATAAGGAAATCATTGCCCACCAGAAGAACAATGCAGCAATGCACCCAGCTTAGGTGATGGAGACTCTACGTCCACCCTCACAAAGCCTGGGAGAACAACCAGGTTTTTTGTGATCCCCTAAATGTCATTAGGGTGGGAACCATAAACCTTTCAGGAAATGTCACTCCAGAGGCAGGCCTTGCAACAGAGATGCATTGCTATAGGGCCCCACCCAGAGATGTCTAAAAGAATAAAGTGGTCAATTGTATCAAAAGCTGCTAGGAAATTAAAAAGCACTAGGATGGACACATCATCCCCAGCCCAGCTCCACCAAGAGATTTTAGTAAGCACAACCAGTGCTGATTCCATCTTGAACCCCAGCCTGAAACCAGGGCCTGGATCCTACAGAGTAACCCAAAGTGACCAGAAAGCTCCGGTTAGTAGAAAAAATAAGTTTTTCTTTTTAAGTTTGAAATTTCTTGTGTTTCTGGAACTTCACTATGCACCTCTCTGTACTTTATAAGGTGCTCTGCTTTATACTTTATAAGGGTTGCCTGCCTGAGCAGGGGGTTGGACTAGATGACCTCCAAGGTCCCTTCCAACTTTATTATTATTATTATTATTATTATTATTATTATTATTATTATTATTATTATTATTATTATTATTATTATTATTATTATTATTATTATTATTATTATTATTATTATTATTATTATTATTATTATTATTATTACTATTATTATTATTATTATCTCTTTAGGAGGTACTTAGACAATCACAATTTAAGCTGTCCTTCTTTCCTTCCTTCCTTTTTTCCTTCCTGTTTCCCTTCCTCTCTCCTTCTCTGCCTCCCTCCTTCTCATTCCTTCCTTCTTTCCTTCTGAAGGAAATAAATAAAAGTTATTCTTTTATAAAATGTAGAAATGTAATTGTAGAAATTTAATGCCATTGTATGAGACTGTCTGTTTAGCACAAATGTAACGCAAATGTAGCAATGCACTGCAAAATGTATGAGAAGGTCTGTTTACTGTTTCCTGCCTATGTAAAATGACCACAAATGGTAATCAGCAAAGATAATTAATTATGACCTAATGTTTACTGTTTCCTGCCTGTGCAAATGAATTATGACCTACTAAAAATTCCTCCAGAGACAGGAACTTACACCTTGAGTAGAAATCACTATCAAAGAGGGGAATTTTGACCCAAGGTGAAAATTACAAATAAACAAGATAACAGCAGATGGACGGAACTGTCAGGATGACCTTTTAAGTGAAAAACAACTTCAAAGGATGATTAAGGGGATGAATAAGGGGGGGTTGAGAGAGCTTTTTAGGCATAACGTGCATTGTAAAAGGTATAAATGTAAAGCTTGAAAAACTGCTTGTTGTGCTCTTTGAACTCAATCCAACTTGGGAAAGGTCGAAGAGGCCGCATTTGCAAACGCTCTTCTTTTCTTTTCTTTTCTTTTCTTTTCTTTTCTTTTCTTTTCTTTTCTTTTCTTTTCTTTTCTTTTCTTTTTATTCTTTTTATGTTTTTCTCCAATAAAACTTTGCTTTGTTAACCAGACTTGTCTTCGTATTGTGAGCATAAACTTTTGGGGGTTTTAAATCTCACACTTCCTTGTAATATTTCATCCACCCTGAATCAAAAAAATCCTGTAACACAATCTGTAACATACAATATCTTTGTAACAAAGATTATATCTGATTGGTATTAACATTTTTGTTTAATTTAATTCCTTTTCCTAAGTGGCTTGTTCTGCCCTATCGCTGCTTTTGGCCGACTTCAGCATATTTAACCAACTCTAGTCTAGACAACAGGTAGAAAGTAGATAGGCAGAGATACTAAGCATAATCTACCATTCCATTGATGGTGAAAAGATCTGAAATGATCCTCCATCTCACATTTTCAGGACCTCACAAATGTTATTTCTTTCTCCCTCCATGCACTCTTTGCATCTAATGTTGGAACTGCTTTGAAAAATCGGTTGAGGTATCAGAAGACAGGAAAGCAGCACAGCAATCCTATTGGCTGTATTGGTTTAAAAAAGGGATTTTTTTAAAGGGAAAAAAATACCACTTCTTTCTACCAATTTCCTTTCATTGTGGGAATGGGTTGACACAGCATACATCTATTGCAGCCACGGAATATCTCCCATGCCTTCTCTGGGCTTCAGGAAGTCCATAGCAAAGTGGAGCTGCCTCTATTCCTAGAAATCCACAAGAACAGAACATCTGCAGCTGCTCAAACACTCCTGCCTCCTCCCAGGAGCAAGTCATGAACCAGCAATTCCATAAAAGACAGGATCAAAATCTGAAAGGGTCTTCGGTAAAATTCACTAGAAATCAATGGAAAGCTCTGAAATTAGAATGATACCATTCAAAAATAAATAGCGGAAGAATTGCTTGGGATAAACACGAGTTGGGTGGGATTCTGTCATTCTCAAATTCTGTGAGTCATCAATATGGCACAGCTGCTGAAGAAGCTGATTTTTTTTGTTAGTTATAGTATTTTTATCTCATATTTCAGATGATTACTTTCTCTCAAATTGGATCCCTTCAATTAACCGAGAGAAGTGCTGCCCTCATGCTTACACAATAAGAACAGGTAGACAATGGAAGGAGCAGGAGGGGACAGGGAAGGGAAGGAACGTGGGCGGCTGTAAACTGGAGATGTTTTCCCAGGAGAAAAGCAGATCTTTTCTACCTTCAGGGAAATAGATGATCAACCTGGGGCTCCTCCTATAATCCAAGGAGTAGCACCAGAACTGTGCACTCTTCCACGTGGAAAAGTTTTCAAGAGACGTTTCCTTGTAAATCCATGAAACCAAATCTCTGAATCGTGGAGTTAGAGAGGACCAAAGAGATGGTCTTATTCCAGTTTCTGCTCAGAGCAGAATCCACTAGAACGTCTCTCCCTGAGGAGCACCCAGCATCTCTTGAGACCTCTTGCAGAGGATTCACCCCCCTGTGGGGCAGTTTCTTCCACTGACCGAGATCTTCTTTCTCTCTCTTTACTAAATCTCCTCTCTTCTCCCCAGAATGCTTCCCTGTATTTCTTGCTGACTCTTCCCTTCCCTGTTACTGCCATTTTATAAGGCCTTGGTAAGACCACACCTGGAATACTGCATCCAATTTTGGTCACCACGATATAAAAAAGATATTGGGACTTTGGAAAGAGTGCAGAGAAGAGTAACAAAGATGATCAGGGGGCTGGAGGATAAAACATATGAAGAATCGTTGTAGGAACTGGGCATGGCTAGTCTGGGGAAAAGAAGGACTAGGGGTGACATGACAGCAGTATTCCAATATTTGAGAGGCTGTCACAAAGAAGAGGGGAGTCAACTTATTTTCCAAAGCACCAGAAGGCAAGACCAATGTATGGAAACTAATCAAGGAGAGAAGCAAGAGGTTTCCTGACAGTGAGTAGAGTGGTCTTTTGCAGTTGCCAAAAAAGCCAACATAGTCCTAGGCTGCATCAACAGAGGAATAGCATGAAGATCATGGGAAGTGACAGTACCACTTTATACTGCTCTGGTGAGACCACACTTGGAATACTGCATCCAGTTCCGGTCACCAGATTCAAAAAGATGCTGAGGCCCTACAAAGAGTTCCGAGAACAACAAAAATGATAAGGGGTCTGGAGGCTGAATCATGAACACTTAAGGGAACTAAGTATGTTTAGCCTAAGGAAGAGAAGGGTTAGGGGTGACCTGATAGCTGTCTTCCAATACTTGAAGGGCTGTCACAGGGAAGAGGGCTTCAGATTTATTCTCCATAGCACCTGAGAGCAGGACAAGAAGCAACGGGTGGAAGCTTGTTAAAGAGAGACCCTACCTGGAACTAAGGAGAAATTTCCTGACAGTGAGAACAATTAATCAATGAAATGGCTTGTCTCCAGAAGTTGTGGGAGCTCAACCACTGGAGGCTTTCAAGAAATGTTTGGACAATCAATTGGTATAGGGTATAAGGTCTCCTGCTTGTACAGTGGGTTGGATTAAAAGACCTCTAAGATCCCTTCCAACACTGTTATTCTGTTATTTCCTTTTGGCACTGGGGCTCCCCGAGGTCTTGTGCAAATCTATATGGCTGTGTGACCCTTGAGATGTGAGAAGTGGAGTTAAGCGTTACTTTTAATAAAAATGCCATCAGATTCACAGAGTTATATTTTATTCCTTTCTTGATCAACTTTAATAAGCCAACTTTTCCCACACCACTGAAGTTGTTTCTGTTGAATCTCCCACTGTAATTGTTTGCTTTTCTTGGTCCATCTCCATCAGCCCATACTTCCCTTGTGGTGGCGAGGAGTCTCCCAGGATATATCACCTTATGTATATTTCAACTTGTAGGACACCCCTCAATAGCTGCTTAACAGTGTTGTCCAGATAAACACTCTGGAGTAAAATTCACAAAACACCTCCACATTAAGAGAAAAGCTGAAAAAACGAATAATATCAGCTTAATCAGAGCTTAATCTCAGCAGGGCGTGCTTTACTCATGCTTAATGCCAGTCTCCCCATAGTGGCCGGCCCTTCTTCAGATGAGTTCAAGCAGGGGCTGGAGAACCATCTGTCTGAGAAGTAGTAACATCCAGGCACCTTCCAAGGAAAAATGGAGGAGAGTGGGATGAGCCTTGGGGGGGGGGGCAAAATCAGGAGGAACCAGGTTCAATTTAGAGGTTTTTGTTTCTGGACAGCCACTTGTCTGAAATGGCATAGGGTCTCCTGCTTCAGCAGGGGTTGGACTAGAAGACCTCCAAGGTCCCTTCCAACTCTGTTACTCTATTATTGTCAGGGCTGCCATCTTCAGCTTCTTCCCTTTGCTGGCATCCTGCCATAAAGTGCAAGGGAGGGAGGAGGGAATTGGGGAGGGAATGGTTGGGCATGGGAATGGTTAAGAAAAGGAGTGGGGAGACAAGCTGACAAACTGACAGGAACCAGAGGTGTTTATCCGGAAGAAACCAGTCGCCAAGGACACATAGCATGAGAATGGAATGCAAAACTACGTCGAGAGGCACCAAGCCTCAAAACCGTTCCAAAAACATCAAACACGAATGCTATTGGACACTGATGAACAGGTCAACCGGGGGGGGGGGGGAGAAGGGAAAATTGTAACTTTTCTGCAGAATACTCAGATCCAGCTTTGCTTTCGCTGTAGCCGCTTGATTTTAGTAAACGAACCTTTCGCTTCAAAGAAATGGAGTCGAGGGTCTTTCTTTCCTAAGTGTCCAAGTCGGGACAGTCCTGACCATTATTCTGTTTCTCCCTTTAGTGAGGAGAGTGGGAAGGGAGACTGACTTCCACTGAAAAGGTGTCCAAATTTAGATTTGCTGCAGCCCCCACCCAGCCCTGATCCAACATTGTTTATTGCACAAATGACTCTTCCGGGCCCGGCAATGGGGGGGGGATGTTATTGGGGCAGGGCCCACTCTGACCCTTCCCTTCCCCTGGGCGGAGGCATGAAGTGGGGTGCCCGGGTCAGAGAGGAGGTGGCTCCTTCCAGCCCCTGGGGAGGGACCTGGGCAAAGCAGCATTAGGATCAAGACAAAACAGGCGGCCACACGCACGAACACGTCTGACACTGGTGTGGGCTGGCTGCTGGCAAGCCGGGCAAATCGAGGCCTGGCTTGGAGCCAGGAAAGTGCCAGGGGGGGGCACACCTCTGCTATTTACACAACATGGAAGTTCTCTTTTGGTCAGCCACAGGACAGAAGAGGAAGGGCGGTGCCCACTGACCTCTTCCTCGGGTTTAAATAAAGGGAACCAGAGCAGAGTGGGAGGGGACCAGAGGTCCCCATGCCGCTGACTGAGTGAGAAAAGGGGATCCACACCCAGTGCCAGGAGACCCCCCCCTTCTCTTCCCTGGTGCCTGAGAGGGACACTTTCCTGCACAGGGGAGAGTTGACAGAAACGGGGGGCTCCAGCAGAGCAGGGGGGCATTAGCAGACCAGGTACTCCTTCCGTTTGTTGAGGCGCACTTGGCAAAAGCAGAAGCCCCCCAGGACGAAGTAGAGGCCGGTGGCAATGAAGCAGTTGCAGCTGACTTGGTCATGGAGCGCATGGATCCTGGTTACCCCGGACATGAAATCTTCCTCGGTGGCTGGAATGTCTTCAATCAGGACAGCGGAGTGGACGTTGAAAAAGAGGCCCAGGAGCACCAGCATGATGACCCCCCAGCATGATCCCGCAGGCGGCCATCTTTGGCCCACAGCACAGCAGCGAAGCCATGGCCTGGCGGAACCACGAAGCCACCGAGCGAGCGAGCGAGCGCCCCCCGCAGACTCCAGCCCTGCTTGGCCCTGGGAACCAAGTGTGGGAAAGCTGGAATTTGAGGCTGGGGAAGAGACCCGCCTTTGTGAAAGGCTCTTTGGTGGCGTGAGTCTCCCTTCCCACTGTCCTCACTAAAGGCAAAGGCAGCTCTGGAGCGACAGGGCCAAGCCAGGTAAAGTCTGCCAGACATATCTGCATGTCCTTTACATAGTGCACCGACCATATCCAAGCAAATAATTTGTTTCCATAATGCACACACAGAGAGAGGCTTTAAATAAATCTTCAGTTCTAAAGTGATTTTGGCAGAAGCGCGTTTCAAAAGGTTAGGTGAGTCATAATCCAAGCCAATCAGCAGGAAAGGGATGCTGAAGCCATCCTCGGGGGAAACGTTCCACGGCTGTGCAGAAGAGCCAGTCGGGATGGTTTTGCCCCTCCAGGGTGAGAGACGGGAAAGATATTTTTTACATATACTAATATTTCCCCGGCCTGCTGATTTCCCACGGGTCCTGTTTGACTATGATTCTGACAGTGCTTTTATTGTGAGAAGAACGATATGCATGGTTCACAAGGGTAGATATTAGTAGAAAGGGTGGCGTATCCACAGGTTCACCCTGTCAGATACCAGGTGCCCCTCACTCCCACCCCAGATGTTTGGGGCAATGCTCTCCCAACATCCTCCATCCACAGTCATCTTCCATGCTCTCCAGCATGGAAGAGTGTGTGGGGATGACTTTGGGGGGGGGGCAGAGCATCGAGGGGCAGCTCATTGGTTGTGTTCCCATCTGGCCTACCTAGTAAGGCTGACATTATCAAGGCTGAAGCAAAAGTATGTGCATTGTAGTTAATCACATCTGGGTGTGCCAGGTTGTTTGCAACAGTTGCAATGCCCTGCCCCCATCTCCTCTCTCATGGCTCCTGCTGCGTCTTTCCACTCCCGAACAGACCGGAGCCTCTTCTTGGAGGGAGACGTCTACTCCTTCCCAAGCTCTGCTGGGTATTAATTTGTGGGATTTCTATAGTCCACGTTTGTTCAGGGAGACCAAAGTCCAATTTCTCTGCAAGCTCAGAGAGACACCAGAAGATCATTTCCTCATTCCTGGAATACTGCAACCAATTTTGGTCACTATACTACAAAAAAAAAATTCAGAGAAGAGCAACTAAAATGATCCAAGGCCTGGAGACTAAAATATACGAAGAACGGCTGCAGGACTTGGGTTTGGCTAGTCTAAAGAAAAGAAGAAATAGGGGAAACATGATAGCAGTATTCCAGTATCTAAGGGGCTGCCACAAAAAAGAGGGGGTCACGATATTCACCAAAGCACCTGAAGGCAGGACAAGAAACAACGGATCAAAACCGATCAAAGAGAGAAGCAACCTGGAATTGAGGAGAAACTTCCTGACAGTGAGGACAATTAACCAGGGGAACTGCTTGCCCCCAGACTTTGAGGGTGCTTCATCACTTGAGGTTTTTAAGAAGAGACTGGACATCCACCTGTCTGAGATGGTATAGGTTCTCCTGCTTGAGCAGGGGGCTGGACTAGAAGACCTCCAAGGTCCCTTCCAGCTCTATTCTATTCACCGTTGGCCTTTATGGAGGGCACCAAACCAAATAGTCTGGCTAGTTAATCAACTATCTCCTAACCAAGGATGGCTCTTTTAGACAGTGCAGGTAGTCCTTGACTTATGACCACAATTGAACCCAACATTCCTGTTGCTCACAAGATGGTTGTTAAGTGAGTTTTGCTCCATTTTATGACCTTTCTTGCCACAGTTGTGGATGGAATCTCTGCGGTTGTTAAATTAGTTACACGGTTGTTAAGTGAATCTGGCTTCCCCATTGACTTTGCTTGTCAGCAAGTCACAAAAGGGGATCACGTAGCCCTGGAACACTGAGACCGTCGTAAATATGAGTCAGTTGCCAGGCATCCGAATTTTGATCACGTGACCATGAGGAGATGCCGCAATGGTTGTAAGTTGAAAAATGGTCATAAGTCACTTTTTTCAATGCCGTTGTGGCTTTGAACGGTCACTAAATGAACTGTTGTAAGTCGAGGACTAGTCGCAGTGTTTCTTCAGGCCTTCTGGAGAATCGGGCTGAGTGGCTGTGCTTTGGGGCATAGAGGCCTTTTATTTTTGTGACCTGAGGGAACTCTGAGTGTGAGGAGGCCTTAATTTCCTCAGCTCTCCTTCCTCGCCGGCTCAGCCTCCACCTGTCACAGCTAGAAAGGTAGCTATTGCCAGAAGCATCAGGAAGGTTAGCACTTCCTCTCCAGATGACAGCTGAAATACCTGCTTGGCCTGCAAAATGGCATCTTGTCTAGAAAACTCTTCAAGCAAAGCAGAGCCGAGGGTCCAGCCTAACAGAACCCTTTCAGCAGTCCCAGGCCCGCTGCGCTTTGTTTTCTAGAGAAAAGGAACAGGCCAGATTCCAATTAAACAACTCTGGGTCACTTGCTTGGGGAACTCTGGGAATTGAAGTCCACATGACTTAAAGTTGCCAAGCTTGAGAAACACTGATGAAAGGGATTTAGGGATTTGGGGTAACTTGAAAGCTCCCCCACTCTTTCGTGACATTATGTTTAATAAATCTGCACATGTTTGGGGATATTTTTTTCTTAGGGCCCAACAGACTTTTTAAGTGCCTCTGAGGAACTCACGAGAGGGACATGAAATTTGCTGTTTGTTCCTTGAATCAGAAAACTCTGGAATACTCTGGAGTTGGGAGCCTTCTTTATAAGCTTCGGTGACTTGTGATAACATGAAAATACTGCTTCCTCCCTTGCAGGAATCTGCTAAGGGCAAAGTCAGCTCCTACATACGTCCATGTGATTTCCTTGGCTACAATCTGACATGGTTTCTTTCTGGTTGTTCTCCAACTTCTACGTTTTGCTTACAGTTCAGGGGATTCTGGGGACCTTCCCCCAAGTTCTATCTAAGCCTGGTCCTGGATTTGCCTTTTGAGAGCAGCCAAGGTCAGCAAGATACTCTCACAGAACATAGAATAACAGAGTTGGAAGGGTCCTTGAAGGCCTTCTAGTCCAACCCTCTGCTCAAGTAGGAGACCCTATACCACGGGTGTCAAACTCGCCACGTCACGTGACGTGTCGCGACGTATCGTGACTTTTTTTCCCATTGCCGGCAATGGGGTGGACGTGGTTTTGGCGTTACGCATCCGGCCCGCGGGCCAGCAGTTTGACACCCCTGCCCTATACTATTTCAGACACATGGCTGTCAAGTCTTTTCTTAGAAGCCTCCAGTGATGGGAGCAGCCATAACTTCTGAAGGCAATTTGTTCCACTGGTTAATTGTTCTCCCTGTCAGGAAATTTCTCCTTTAGTTCTCGGTTGCTTCTCTCCTTGACCAGTTTCCATCCATTGTTTCTTGTCTTCCCTTCAGGTGCTTTTGAAAATAGGTTGACCCCCCTCTTCTTTGGGACAGCCCCTCAGATATTGGAACACTGCTATCATGTCACCCCTGGTCCTTCATTTCATTATAGACATACCCAATTCCCATAACTGTTTTTTGGTATGTTTTAGTCTCCATCCCTCTCATCTCAGCTGCTAGTATGTCCTTGGTGGTATCAATTTTACTGCCAGAGTCTTGGGGTGCATCTAGTGCTAACGCAGACAACAAAATCCAAATATCAAATGTGCTCCACGAGGCCAAGCCTAAAACGATTCTCCATAGCAGGAGTTGACCACTGGGGTTGGGAGCCCTTGGTCCTCCTCTTGCTGCCACTCACTGAAGAGCCCTGGGAGGCCTCAGTGTTTTTCAAGGACCCCTTTCCTCAGCTGAAACCTCCTTTTTTTCTCCTATAGATGTACAAGACTTTTTGTCTCACCATTTGCGCCTGTTGTTCGGATTCTTCTTTAATCAGGAAGCCATTGGCCTCAGGACCTCAGCTCCTGCTCTGCATGCCCGGCTCTTCCAGGCTCTTCCTGGCTCCAGAATCCTGGACTCTTAAAGGCAGACCTGCCCCTGCACCTTGCTGTGCTGGGCAACTGGTTTGCTCATGGCTTGGCAGGGTAGAAGCAACTGGGGGAGCTGGGAAACAATACGCAGATGTGGTGCTGTTGCTAAACATGTGCCAATCCCTTCCTTCACCTCCACGTATCAACAGCCACACAAATCTTGTCCCAAGGAAAGGAGGGGATGGCTGGGACACTGTGGCTCTGCCACCACACCCCGGGCTGGTTGTCCACCATTTGATGGATCTTCCTTGGGACACAGGCGGGACAAGGAGCCCCCGGAGCAGCTTCTCCGCTGCATCCTGCCCAGTCTCAGCTTGGGGACTTCTGCTCACTGCAGCAGCCTTGGCTGAATCCTCTCTGGCCAGGGCTGCCCTTCGCTTTTCCAGCTCCGTGGGCGTCTCTGCCCGAGGCGCCACTGGACCTTTACCTGTTGGTTAAGTCTTGCGGGAGGCCCCTGACCCGCCCCTGCCGACCACAGAAGCCGCGCAGGGAGTGTTCGGACTTGGGCAGATGGCAGCCAGCAGCACCAGTCTGAATGGGCGGCAGCCCCGCTGCGGGGATCCCGCTTTGGGGAAGGGGTGGCGTGGGCTGGACTCCTGGCGAGCAAGTCCCGGGGGATTAGCAGCCTCCCTCCTTCTGCGCCGCCGGCTCTTCCCCTGCCTGTTTCCCTTGTAGCCCAGGCCAGGCAGCGGGCTTGGGTCTGCCCGCCCGGCGCCCCTTCCCCAGCGATAAAGCCGAGCCGGGTAGGCGGAGGGGCGGGGCGGCGGCTCCAGGCTGGGGCCGGACGGGAGCTGTCCGTTTCAGCACCCCCCGGCCGGGAGCGCTTCTCGCCCGCCGCCTGCGCAGGGCTCCCGGGGCCGGCCGGCTGCTGGCGCAGGAGGGGCTGCCGTGACGGGCTTCCTGCCTCCCTCCTCCCGCCGGCCGCGCCGCCGCCGCCGCCGCCTCCCCTCGCCGCCTGCTGCTCGGGCGGGCTGGCGCTGGCTCCGGCACACGCAGACCGCGCGCCGCGCTCGCCGGAGCCCTCCTCGCCTTCCCTCCCGCCGCCGCCCAGCTCGCCCGGGGATGGGGCTCCGGCGCCGGGCTGCTCCTCAGCCGCGCGCCCCGTCCCAGCGGGGCCGGGCGGGCAGGGAGTCCGCAGCGGGGCCGCGGCTGGCCGGCGCGGCGCCTGCTCGGGGCTGAGCGCAGCCTGGCTCGGCCGACCGGCTGGCCGCTGCCCGCCCGCCCGCCCGCGGGGCCATGCGCGGCGATGAGGATGTGTGAGCGCGGCGTCCAGATGCTGATCACCACCCTGGGCGCCTTCGCCGCCTTCAGCCTCATGACCATCGCGGTGGGCACCGACTACTGGCTCTACTCCCGCGGCGTCTGCAGGACCAAGTCCAGCGGCGACAACGACACCAGCCGGAAGAACGAGGAAGTCCTGACGCACTCGGGCTTGTGGCGGACCTGCTGCCTGGAAGGTAGGCATGCGGGCGGCGCGGCGCGGGCGAGGGGAGCCGGGCGCCGGGCGGGACAGGCCGCCGCCTCCTGGCCTCCTCCGGCCGCCTGGCGTGGCGCTCCCGGGCGCCATCCCCCGCGGAGCCAGGAGCGGAGAGGGCGCTCCTGGCCGGGCTGCACCTGTTGCCCCCGCGCGCGTGTCCGGCCGAAACCAGCCGAAGCCCCGAGACGGAGGCTGCCTGTCGGGGTGCGGACAAGGCTTGCTGTATGGTGGGGGGGGGGGACTCGCAGCCTCTGCAGCCGCGGGAAGGGAGGGCAGCGGACGCGCTTAGCCTCTTTCCTGGCTCCTGGGCAGCTCCCCCTTCATGCCAGTCTGCTGCGGGAGGGAGTTACAAAGGGGCAAATGCAGTGAGCCAGAGATCCTTCCTTCCTTCCTTCCTTCCTTCCTTCCTTCCTTCCTTCCTTCCTTCGTTCCTTCCTTCCTTCCTTCCTTCCTTCCTTCCTTCCTTCCTTCCTTCCTTCCTTCCTTCCTTCCCTCCCATAGGCGTCTCCTATCTGCGGGAAAGGCAGGGATTCCTTTATCTGTATGTTATCTACTTGAAATCTCACAGTCCAAACAGCTACACGCAAACAGGCACCACACACACAGACAACAGGCAGAGTGCTTGAAGAGGTGGAGCAGCAGGTTTGCAGGTCTGAAGCAAGCCCCTCGTGGCAGGTTGGTGCCTCCCTGTGAAGCCCCTGGCAAAGCAGGTTGCAGTCTTTTGTTGTAGGGTTCCTCGGAAGGAAGGCTGCTGTGAGCCAGACAGCCTCAACTTCCCCAAAGCTGAGCCTTGAAACATGCTTGTCCAGGTGTGTGTACAATATGTGTGCGCGTGCCTGTGTGTGTACATCCCTCTCTGGGAAGCAGTCCTGCCTCTGCCCACTGGTATTCCAAAGCCTCCAGACAGAGGAGGTGATGCATCTAGACCCACACCTTGGGAACTTCAGTAGGAATCAGGGTGGGAGAAGAGGGCTGCTTCTTCCCACAGGCTCTTATGGAGGCAGCCCCCTCCCCATGGACCACCACCACATGGCTCAGAGACCACTGGGCTCTGTTTCCAGTGAAACGGAACCTTCCAACCATCTTTTACAAGTGGCTCTTGTTCCAAGAGAGGAACGTTTGGGCAGGGGGAGGCACTCAGCCCAAAGACAGCCAAGGAAGCACAATAGGAAGCTAGTTGGGGAGACACGGAGGCGAGCGGACAGTCCCTCACGCCTGGCCAAAGCATGAAAGTCCATGGGCAGCTTTAGAGAACCAGTTGAACATCAAACCTGCTGTAGATCCTTCAGCACATCCAGAGAGCGAGTGAAGATGAGAATGGCTCCCACTGAGTTAGAGGTAATTCCACTTGTCGCTTTCTTTCTTAACAGAGTCTTTAAATAGAATCTGTCTACCTCACCTGGGCCTCACATTGTGTTCAGCTGCTTCTCCCCCCACCTGCCCCACCTGGGGGGGGAAAAAGGTTTTGGATAGTTCAGTCATTCAATTGCTTCCAAGTCTTTGTGACCCAAAGCATCATTTCTTCAAGATTGTCCATCATAACTACTTCTTAGAGTTCTTGAAAGCTCCTGCTCCCCCATCGGTCGTAATATCAGCCACCTGGTCTTCACTTGGCCTCTTCCATTTTTCTAAGCATCAGAGTCTTTTCTGATTCTCGCCTTCACACGATATGTCCAAATATTTCAGCTTTAGCATCGTTATTCCTTCTTCTGGTGAGCAGTGAGATTTTACTTCGCCATCTGGTATTGACTTGCTTGTTCTTCTGGTGATCCAACATATTCCCGACTATTTGTCCAGAACCACAGTTCAAAGGATCGGGTTTTCTTTGTTTGGCTTTTCTCATGATCCAGCTACAGATCCATATGTTACAACAGGGGAAACTGCAGCCCTGGCGATATATTGACAGTGTGATATCTCCACTGTTCCATATTTGATCTGGATCTATCGTAGTTTTTCTCACAAATAGCAGATGTCTCTTTATCGATGCTACAGTCAGCGTCAGAGTACATTTTTGTGCCTGGAAAGATAAAATGTGTGATCATTCTGCCTTTTTGAATTGGCATGATACTCTCCCCTCCCCCCCATTAATGTTGAGCAGGAAAGTCTGGCTTTTGCACTCTCTTCATCTGCAAAAAAAATCCTCTTCCTCTCCACTAGTCATCAGCCTGTCTGTGATTGTTGTGGTTTCTCACAACCAAAATCAACTTCAATTGCTTCCAGCCCAGCATTTCTCATGCTTTATTCTGCTTATCTTTATGTGCAACCTAGGCACATCCTTTTCGCAACTTCGGACCGTTTAGTTATTCTGCATTTCATTCTAACTGTTGCTTCCTGGGCTATGATTCCCTTGCCGTCCCCATGACTCCACAGCTTTAGCCATGGGGCTTCAGGTACCCCTGTCCCATCTGAACAAGGCTTGAACATCTGGCAATTTTCATTTTGTATATTGCTGGAGTTTGAGTTGCAAAATCTTGAGCATTATATTACCAGAATGGGAGGTAAGTGTATTTCCCTTTTCATGCTTTGGAATTGAAGTGGATCTTTACTGATCCCTTGGGTACAGCTGCGTTTTTCATACCTGCTTACAAACAACATTGATTACTGCAAGCCCTAAACCTCCCTGCACCACAGTCATTGTGAGATCACCAGTACATCTCTTTCTACCTAAGCGGCTTTGCATCACACCTGCTGCACCAGCTATAACACAGTCCTGGGTCTCATTTGGCAAGAGGCAGGAGGGAGGGAGGGACGAGGCATCTCTGTTGCCTGAATCCAAAGCAAAGGCCTCCTTGGTGAGATGGGCCAGGCAGTTGGACGGGAACTTTTGTCTGCTTCCAACGGCTATTTCTTGGGGCTACAAAGCACAGTCTGCCTTTGTCTTGGCTACGAGGGGCTTCTGGCTGTTTCCCTAGTCTCCATGTTGTGCACTTTGTAATGGGGAATAATCCTGTTCCAGAGAAAGACTTGTCTGCTTGCAAGGGAGGGGAAAGGGGGCTGAAAAGAGCCAGCCAAATTGAGCCATGAACGGGAATGTGGGAACGCAGCCTTGTTTGTGCATGTGGCTGGAATGACTTTGTGGACAGCACTGCAGATATGCTCAGAGACCGTGTCATTTGGGAAGCCAGCTGTTGATCGGCAAAGTAGGTACTTGCTTATGGCTGGGAACAAATCTCCTCTCGCATGGGGCCTGCTAGAGACAGGGCTGGTCTGTCAGAAGGATTGTTAGAAGACCGGAAGGGGTGACTTTGTGGAGGAAAATAAGGGCCTTCCCGGTGAAATGGGTGGGAGCAGATGCTCGGGGGGGGGGATGGTGGGCGCTGAAGAGCTCTCTGCGCTGGGAATTCTCTTTCCAAGCTATGAATGGCGCTCTGTGCAATTATGCCTAGACTGTTTCCAAAGAGCCCAGCCCTGAGAAGGCAACGTGCCAACAGAGGAGGTTCAAGGGTTAGAGCTACTCGGAGGAGAACAAGGAACAGTGGGACAAGGGCTACCAGATTGGAGGGAGGGGCAGAAATCTGAGCCACTAGTAAATACCGGGGGAAGGAGAGACGGGAAAACCCAGCTGTGCTGCTGACTAGTGAACGGCTGCCATTTTGCAGCCTGGTGTGTAAGAGGCTCCCCAGGGAAGCAGATAGGAGCATCCAGAGGAAGTCCGATCAGGGCGGCTTTGGCTCTGATTGATTGATTAGATTTTTATCCTGCCTTTATTGCTTTAGAAGTAACTGAAGGTGGTGAACACACCTAATACTCCTTCCTCCTCTTATTTCCCCCCCCCCCAACACCAATCCTGTGAAGTGGGTTGGCCTGAAAGAGAGTAACCGGCCCAAAGTCGGCTTTCATGCCTGAGGCAGGACTAGAACTCAACACTTCCTGCATTCGAGGCCAGCAGCTTCACCACGAGACCAAACTGGTTCTCTTACTTGTCTCCCTTCCGCTTGCCCAAAGGTTGGGTGGAGACTAAAAAGAATGTTTTGTGCATGTTCTTAATTAAAAGTAAATATAATGAAAGGGGATTCGTCTCTCGCGTCCCCACATTTACCTCGTCTGTTCAGTCCTGACATTTAGGAACCACTTTCAGACGTTCCCCAGAGCAGTGCCCAACGCTTCCCTCTCGGGTCTGTCAGCTCTCCCTGAACGGAGCCCTAAACCGGACTCTGCCCCAGCCTCCCCAGTGACCGGCCCGAAGGCCTGAAAGAGAAGGGCAGGGCAGGCAATCACCATCAATCCCACTACATGATTTCCCGGCCACGTTGGCCTGCCGGGGGTCTCTGCCAGGGACCGGGCGGCTGCCTCAAGGCGGGCACTGCAGCCTCTGCAGGCCGCTGGCGTCCCAGCCAGGCTCAGGAGCTTGTTCTGCAGACAAGTCCAGCATTCTTCTATTGTGGGCTGTAACAGGGCTGCCAACCTTTGAGGTAGCCTCTGCAGCTGTGCTCTGAAGAATGACTTTTGCCAAGCAGACAGCTGGAAAGGGCAGGTGAGGACGTGCAAAGGCCAGTTGCCAACAGGGCAGGGGTCTGTCGCAAGATGCGGCACCCCCTCCCCTTGTTCTCTGCCTCAGAAACCAGCTTGTTTTGTGGCCTGTTCACTGAGCCAATCCTTGGAAAGCCATGTTTGCCTCCAGCGAAATGAAGAAAGCAGGGCAGCGGTACTGCTGGAAGGAGGAGAGAGAGCAAAGGGGAGCTGGGAGCTGGCCAGGATTTTGCACGGCTCACCTGAGCTTCCATAAACAAGCCAGGATGGTGCTGGGACCCAGAGCCTCCCCAGCAGGCAGGCAGGCAGGCAGGCAGGTGGAGGTGTAACTCCCTGCAGCTGGCATTTGCCCCTGCTCATTCCTAGAGGAATGGGGCCAGAGGAAGGGGCTTTGCCACAGGTTTTTCCCCAATGAGGTTTCATCAAGTACCACTGCTGTTCTGCAGAGATCTATGAACAATTGCTGGCTGTGAGAGCCAGGCCTAGCCTCCTTAAATAAGAAGGGTATACCTGGGAATATTATGCCACAGGGTCCAGTACATGCTGGACACATCCCTTTTCAGCAGTGCTTCTGCCCAGGTGGAGATGGTTATGTGGTATCCCTAAGACATGCGCCCTGTTGCTGCTGTCTCTGTAGAGCAGGGTCTCCGAGCTTGGCAACTTTAAGACTTGTGGACTTCAACTCCCAGAATTCCTTCCGGCTGAGGAATTCTGGGAGTTGAAGTCCACATCATAAAAGGGCCGTTGTTGCCCACCCCTGCCATAAAGAATGGTGTTCCCAGGATGGACTCTAGCAGTTCCATGGAGCCGTATAAAGACTGCAGCTCCCTGTGGATGAAAAGGCAACCTGTTTATTTTATTTATTAATTTCCTTATTAGTTTTATAAATAACTCAAGGTGGTTAACATACCTAATACTCCTTCTTCCACTTTTCCCCACAACGACAACCCTGTGAGATGGGTTGGGCTGAGAGAGAGGGACTGGCCCAAAATCACCCAGAGAGCTTTCATGTCTAAGGCTGGACTCCCCATCTCCCAGTATCTAGCTTGGCAGCTTCACTATTACAACAAGCTGTCTCTAAAGTAATGTTCTGTTCTCAAGACCATTATTTGAGAAATAATATTTGAGCTGAATTCCTTCAAATCTGCTCTGTCCAATGAACACGTCAACCATCCCACTGGCATGCACAGCAAAAGAAACTCCTGGGCATTTTTCTTTACCAAGAGTAAAACTTTACTGAGAGACCCACACAGGCACAGAAGAAGCAAAGCCAGTTCTAAGCTTCTGGTGTGAAACGCAGCATAGTAAAAACCCCTTTTCCTTCTCCCACTCTCCACTGTCCACCAATGCAGGTTAAGCATTTTATTTAGGGAAAACAATCTACACCTTTCAAAAGTCTTCAGCGTCTGACCTTGGGTTGCAAGGTTTTCTCAGGCTGCAGACGGCTCACCTACATTCCTTTTCCTCCCAGCTCCCCACACATTCCAATCATACCCAAGCCCCCCTCCCTTAGCTTCTTTGTCACGTGGCGAGTGGAAAGAAGCACCTTGCGAGTCGATCTTGAAAGAACCCCTCTTGCACAGTCTGGTTCAGACCACCTGTTTTGCCAGCTGCATTCACATAGGAGGATGTCACTTTAATTCTTGCCTTTTCTTCTGCTTAGGAGAATGGCAAATCCAGCCAGCTTGTTAGGTTATGATTCGTGATATTGTGCAATCCAGGAAACAAACCGGTTCAGTAGACAAGCGAAGCATGTTGTGTAAACTCAGGGCTGTCAGTAGCCTGAGTAGCGTGAGGCAATGAAGTTTCATTGCAAATCGACTGGCTGAGAAAAGAGCCAGCATGATCTTGAAAAGGAAAAGGATGGAACTCAAGTGGGACCACTTTGGACTAGGCAGACACGAGATTCTGCCAAAATCAGAGTTCAGAAGACTTCATTTGGCTGCTGTCTCCTTCCACGGCATTGTCTTTAGGCCCTTCCAAAAGAGGCGCACTTTGTAATTAACTTCAATAGTATTTGCTGGTTTTGCATGCTGGTTGCTTTGGTTCTATTATTATTCAAATCAGTTTTATAATACATTCAACTGAGAGAGTATCAGCATCTATTTGCAATTTAACAAAACACAAAAGAATATAGAAAATAAAGATAGAAGACTTGATCAAAAAGAGGTAGGCTTTTTTCATAAAGTTTACTGGGAAATTGAAAGCAGATTTAGGTTTTATAAATTAGCCTGTGCAGAAAAATAGATTCTAAAGCTTCACTTAAACTATGTATATTCTCTACATAGGGAAATAAAACTATGGCTTAAACTTTTGTTTTTTAAAAAAATGAATCTCAACATATGGTCACAGTGTATTTCCACCCCAATCTGATGGCATTTTTATTAAAAGTACCACTTAACTCCACTTCTCACATCTCAGGGACCACACAGCCGTATAGATTTGCACAAGACCTGGGGGAGGCCCAGTGCCAAAAGGAAACCGGCAATTCCAGAAAGAGAAGTGGTTCCCAGGGAGAAGCAATTAGGTCCTGGGAAAAGCCCTTCACACACACACCCCCAAATAGCTGCAGGTGGAGCTAACAAGGATTTAGGTTATTGTGGAGAGGTGGCGGGAGGCAGAGTTGGAAGGGACCTTGGAGGTCTTCTAGTCCAACCTCCTGCACAAGCAGGAGATCCTATATCGTTCCAGACAATTGGTTGTCCAAAGGTTTCTTGAAAGCCTCCAGTGATGGAGCACTCACAACTTCCGGAGGCAAGCTGTTCCATCCCTCCCTCCCTCCCCCCCCCATCTCTCATGTATCTTACATCTCTATCTCAGAATCATAGAATCCTAAGACTGAAAGTGAACTTGGAGGTCTTTAGTCTAGTCCAGGGGTAGGCAACCTTGGCTCTTTTATGACTCATGGACTTCAACTCCCAGAATTCCTGAGCCAGCATGGCTCAGCATGGAAACCTCTCCATTTCTCCTCAGCATGGCTGGCTCAGGAATTCTGGGAGTTGAAGTCCACGAGTCATAAAAGAGCCAAGGTTGCCTACCCCTGGTCTAGTCAAACCCCCTGCTCAAGCAGGAGACCCTATTCCATTCCAGACAAATGACTATCCAGTCTTTTCTTAAAAACCTCCACTGATTAATTGTTCTCACTGTCAGGAGATTTCTCCTTAGTTCCAGGTAGGGTCTCTCTTTAACAAGCTTCCACCCGTTGCTTCTTGTCCTGCCCTCAGGTGCTATGGAGAATAAATCTGAAGCCCTCTTCCCTGTGACAGCCCTTCAGGTATTGGAAGACAGCTATCAGGTCACCCCTAACCCTCCTCTTCCTTAGGCTAAACATACTTAGTTCCCGTAAGTGTTCATGATTCAGCCTCCAGACCCCTTATCATTTTTGTTGTTCTCGGAACTCTTTGTAGGGCCTCAGCATCTTTTTGAATCTGGTGACCGGAACTGGATGCAGTATTCCAAGTGTGGTCTCACCAGAGCAGTATAAAGTGGTACTGTCACTTCCCATGATCTTCATGCTATTCCTCTGTTGATGCAGCCTAGGACTATGCTGGCTTTTTTGGCAGCTGCAGCACACTACTGGCTCATACTTACATGGTTGTCCAATAGGACTCCTAGATACCTCTCACAGTTGTTACTGTTGAGCCAGGTACCTCCTATTCCAGTGGTGGCAAACCTTTTAGAGACCGAGTGCCCAAACTGCAACCCAAAACCCACTGATGTATCGCCGGGTGCCGGGTGGGTGTGGCCCGCTGGGTGGCCAGCTCAATGTTGCTCCTGGGGAGGGATGCCTGTGGGGGCTGGGCAGGGTTGGGGGAGATCCAGGGGGTTTCTGGTGGGTGGGGCAGTGGGCAGGAGGGTGTCTTGCTCAGCTGATGGCTTGGGGGGGGAAGGGGGCAGCTACACCCCCTCCCAAATGCTGCCATCTCACGAAAGCAGGATGAAAACTCCCAAAAGTGACAAGGAAAAAAAGTTAAAACAGAAGAATGTCTCGCGATGGTTTTCTTCCCTGGGGAGGGTGGGGGGCATGGGGGGAGGCTCCTGAGCCCCACAGCTCTTCCGGGGGGGAGGAGGAGAGTGGGGAGAGGCTGTACTGGGATCGGAGCTCCTCGTGCCTTCCGCTGCCCGCCTGTGCTCTTCTGCCACTTGCCTGGCAGGGCGAGGGTGCGCTCGCGCTCGGGGACGCATGTGGGGCTGCTGACTCACTTGCCGTGCCAGGGCTGGGCTGGACTGGGCGCGGAGCCTCCATGCCGCTTCTTCCCCCGCGGTCTGCCCCAGAAGGAGGAGGAGGATGGCGGAAAAGGGCTGGCCGGGGACGGGCGCAGCGCTGCCCACGGGGGGAATCTGACCAGCCCCAGCCTGGAGGGGGGGAGAGTCCGAGGGAGCCCGAATGGAGGCAGGTGTGGTGCTCAGGAGTAGCCGCTCTCCCCCCTCTCCCTGTGCTCCCGCTGGCTTCAGCATCACCTGGGCAGGCCTGGCCGCGCATCTGCCCAGCGGTGCTGATGGGCCCGGCCTTCCTTCCTTCCTTCCTTCCTTCCTTCCTTCCTTCCTTCCTTCCTTCCTTCCTTCCTTCCTTCCTTCCCTTCCTTCCTTCTCCTCCCTCCCTCCCTTCCTTCCCCTCTCTCTCTCTCTCTCTCCCTTTCTCCAAAGTCCAAACTTATGTGTCCTCCTTCCCCTGCTAGCCTTCTGCAAAGCGCAAACGGATGCCGCATCCTACTTATCTTCTCCAAACTCATGCCCACCATTGCTTCCAAAGACCGTCTGCTCGCTCACTCGCTCTCTCGCTGCACTCCCGCCAAAACCTGCTTTTATAGTTCCCCTCTCCCCGCCCAGCTCTCGCAGCTGTTCCCGTGAGAGTGCTGCTGGATTCGGTTTCCCTGCCCTCTCCAGTTCCCACTAGTCAGGGGCATGTGGAGAGAGGGAGGGGAGCGTCCCTCTGGCACGCGTGCCGACAGAAAGGGCTCTGTGTGCCCAGTCTGGCACGCGTGCCATAGGTTCACCACCACGGTCCTATTCTATACCTATGCATTTTGTTTTTCCTGCCTAACTGCAGAAATTGCATTTTGTTGGATAGGCCCAGTGTTCAAATCTGTCAAGATCTTTCTGGCTCTTGAGTCTATCTTCCAAAGTGTTGGCAATTCTCCCTTACTTAGTGTTGTCTGCAAATGTGATGAGCACTCCTTCAATGCCCTCATCTAGATCATTTATGAAGATGTTGAAGAGTACGTGCCCCAAGACCTGAAGTACCCCATTGCATGTCCCCTCTATGTAGATGTAGCTCCATTGGGGATTACACAATGACTGTAGTTGGTCAGGCAACTGCAAATTGATCTGATGGTGATGCTATCTATTCCACACTGTTGTATCTTACCAAGAAATAGGCTGTGATCTACTTTGTCAAATGCCTCAGTGAAGTCCAAGTATACTATGTCCACTGCATTTTGCTGCTCCACTAATTTAGTCACTTTGTCAAATAAGGCGGTAAGGTTTGTCTGGCATGATCTGTTTTTAACAAGCATGTGCTACTTCTATTACTTGCCTTTTTCGTTTCTGGGTGCTTACAAATGCGTTGCTTGATTATCTTTTCCAGGATCTACCCAGGCATTGATGTCAAACTGATTGGTCTGTAGTTTCCTGGATAGATTTTTTTTTTTGTAGATTGGAACCACATCAACTTTTTTCCAGTCCTCTGGTAGTTCCCTTATGCTCCAGGATCTTTGAAATATTTTTTCCAGTGGTTCTATGATCATGTTTGCCAGTTCCTTCAGAAGCCTGGGCTGCAATCCCTCTCGTCCTGGTGATTTAAACTCATCTAGAGTGGATAGGTGTTCTCTTTCCATTTTCTTTCCTATTTTGACATGTATTTCTATTCTGTCTTCTGCAGCATTGCTTTTGATAGGTTGGACTATATTTTCTTTTTGCGTAAAGACAGATGCAAAGAATGAATTAAGCAGTTCCACTTTTTCCCTGTTACCTATGACCCCCTTGCCATCTTTTTCCATTAGTGGACCAATCATTTCCTTGACTTTTTTTCTTGTTCTTACATGTTGAAAGAAACCTTTAAAATTCTTTTTTATATTTGTTGCAAGTCTTACTTCATTCTGAGCCTTAGTTTTCCTGACTTCATCTTTGCAGATTTGGGCTAGGTGTTGGTATTCTGCCTTAGTTATTTTTTTTTATCTTTTTCCTTTTATACTTGTCCTTTTTGTCTTTCAGTTTATCAGAGAGTTCTTTGTGCAACCATGCTCATTTTGTCCGGGTTTTCTTGTTTTTCTTTCTCAGTGATATTGTGTTAGGCTGGGCTTTTATAATTTTATTTTTCAGATTTTCCTCAGTGTTTCGAGTTGTTTTCCCCTTTAAGATTTCCATCCATGTTATCCTTCCTAGGGTCTCTCTCAGTTTGTTGAAATCAGCTCTCTTACAGTCTAACATTAATTTGATTTTGTTCTATTGCTTGTGTCTGCATTAAATTGAATACGATGTGGTCATTCTCCCCCAAAGTTTCCACAGTTTCAACCTTTTCTATCATTTCATCCCTGTTAGCAAGAATTAAGTCCAGTATAGCTGACCTTCTGGTTCCCTCCTCTATCTTTGGGATGGCAGGTTTATCAGGAACCTGTTTAAGCTCCCGTTCTGTGTGGAATTTGTCTCCCAGTTGATGTCAGGATAAAGTCCCCCATTGCTACCGTAGCATGCTTCCTGCACACCTTAACTAACTGATTAACAAACACTTCATCTGTTTCCTCTGTTTGGTTGGGTGGCCTATAGTATGGCAAGGTCGTTCCATTTTCCTTTTATATTAACCTATAGGCACTCAAGAAGGTTTTTTTTCATAGAATAGAATAGAGCTGGAAGGGACCTTGGAGGTCACCTAGTCCAGCCCCCCGCTCAAGCAGGAGAACCTATACCATCTCAGACAAGTGACTGTCCAGTCTCTTCTTTAAAAGTTTTTGTCCTTAGTTTTATGTATTTCCGTAGAAATAGTTATTTCTTATATATAGTGTAACTCCACCTCCTCTTTTGTTAGGTCTGTTTCTTTTGAACAATTTAAATCCTTATATCAGTATGTTACAGTCAAGGATTCCATCCCACCAAGTTTCAGTAATGGCAACAATATCATACTTGCCTTCCTATACTGGGACCTCAAGTTTGCCTTGTTTGTTCCTCTTACTTTGAGCATTAGTGAATTGGCATCTGAATCCTTTTTGATTGATCCTGTGTTTGCGTCCCACATCCCTGTTTTGTATCTGAGTTCCACTTCCTTCTCACCACTTGATTGGTTGTCTTGAAGTTTATGTATGGAATTCAGTCCTAAAGATTGTCTCTCTCCCCTTCCAATGTTAGTTTAAAGCCCTTCATATATGCCAAGCCAGTTGTTTCCCAAACATGTTCTTTCCAGTTCTTATGAGGTGTAGCCCATCCCCTGCCAGAAGTTCTTCATGAGGGTAATGTAGATCATGGTCTAGAAGTCTAAATATCTCTTGATGGTATCACCCTTTAAGCCAATGGTTTACTTCTAAAATCCTCCATTCTCTTCGTTGGATGTTGGATGTTGACCTTTCATTGGAAGTACAGATGAAAACACCATCTGTACCCCAATCTCTTTGGCTTTCATGCCTAGCTGCTTACAGTCTCTTGATATTGTTTTCAGGTTCTTTGTTGTACTGTTTGTCTCCACATGAAAGAGGACTTACGACTATTATAGCATCCCCATAGTCACATGATCAAAATTCAGACACTTGGCAACTGATACGTTGCAGCATGCCAGAGTCGTGTCCTCCCCATCTGCAATCTTACTAGCAGGTTTCCAACAAGCAACGTCAATGGGTGAAGCCAAATTTGGTTAACCACGACCTGATACACTGAACAAGGGTGGTGATTTGCTTAACAACGGTAACAAAAAAGGCAATGAAATTGGGCACAACTCCCTTAACAACCAGCTTACTTGGCGAAGGAAATTCTAGTCTCAGTTGTAAGTTGAAGGTCTCATTCAGTTATCTATAATGTTTTTTTTAAATTTCCTCCTGGTGTAGACTTTAAGAAGAGGGATCTCCAACCTTGGCAACTTTAAGACTGGTGGACTTCAACTCCCAGAACTCCCTAGCCAGCCAAGGTTGGAGACCCTGTTTTAAGACATGAGGATATATGCAGGTCATCCTCAACTTACGACCACAATCGAGCCCAAAGTTTCTGTTGCTGTTCGAAACATTTGTTAAGTGAATTTTGCCCTTTTGTGAAATTGTGACCTTGCTTGCTAAGCAAATCGCTGCAGTTGTTCAGCTAGTAACACGGTTGTTCAGGGAATCTGGCTTCCCCATTGAGTCTGCTTGTCGGAAGGTCGCAAAAGGTGATCACAGGATCCTGGGGCACTGCAACCGTCATAAGTATGAGTCAGTTACCAAGCATCGGAATTTTGATCACGTGACCCTGGGGAGGCTGCAACGGTCGTAAATGTGAAAAACGACTATAAGTCACTTTTTTCAATGCTGTTGTAACTGTTATCACTAAATGAACTGTTGTAAGTTGAGGACTACCTGTACATAACAAACCACAGGTCAGGAAGTGCACATGAAAACGAGTGAGATTGCACAAGATGTCCAGTAGTTTGGGAAAATTCTATAAGCAATGCACCCTTTGAGTCCTTGATGAGAATGCTTTTGCTGCAGCAGGCTAGAGATTAAATCAGACATTTTGCTTGAATGAAGCGCCTGGGAATGTGGGAGGGATGTGGGAGGCTGTCTTTGACTAAGAAGGCAGATTTATTCTGTCAGTGGTGGGCCAGCCTTTGCTCATCTTACTAAGATTCCTTTCCAAGTACAGACTCTTAGCTGTCTCTGCCCCCAATTTACTAAATACGTGGAGAGATTTCTGATGGAGAAGTTGTGATCACCATTAGCTTAATCTTATAGGAGACTGAATGTTAAATCCCCTTTAGGCTAAAAAAAGTAGCTACCTTGCATGTAGAAATCTAGCATATGTGGAAATGGATACGCTAGAATTGATAATCATGTGCAGAAAGCTGTTTTGTTTCTTTTTTGTTCTTAATGTGAAGGATACCGGAGATTTTTCCAAACAGCGACCCAGTTCAATCCTATATAAAGCTCCCCTCGGGTCAAGTAGATCTTCCACATTGGTTGCAGAATGTATTGCCCTCTTAGAAGACCATCTTCTTTGCCCAACTTTTCAGATTCTGCCTTCCTCTTTTCTGGGAAGACAGATTGGGGGGAGGGGAGGCTCTATACACTTTCAGTGCCAGGATTGCAGCCCACAGGAAGAAACTACATCCATTGCATCTCACCCTTGACAACAGTGGGGAGAAACTGCCCCAGATCCAACCCCATATTTGGTGCAATTCTGGGGAGAAAAGACTGTGGTGGCATCATCCAACATTGGCAGTGCACAGTATGGGCACAAAACTCTTAAGAGCACCAGTAGCCATGCCCAGGTATTGAAAATGCTGCCATGGCTGCAACAGCCCACAAAGAGAAGGCAGTTGGTAGAAACCTCAAGCCAACATTTAGAAGCAGTTTGGGTTTCTTGACAATACCATTATGCTGCAGGAAATACATCAACTGTTCCTGAATGTTGTCTTGGACTGTTGTGTGTAGGCCTCTCCAGCACTGTTGGTTGTTGCCTGTACACATGAAGGGACTCCTGAAGATCAAGTCTCTGGAAGGACACAGTTGCTACAGGAGAAGGATGTTGCAAGGAGACCTTATACTTGAGCCTTTTCTTCTTTCCTCCTGGTTCCGTAGTTGCCCCTCTTGGGGGCTAATGTGAGGGACCAGCAGGAAGCTGGACTGAACCTTTTGATCAAGCAGCATCATGCTGGGCTAAGCGTAAAATCCTGCCTGCTAACTGGGGTCTTTCCTAATTCCTCTCTTCATATGTATTGGCAGAACTCAGCAATGGCTCAATAATCAGCTGTCTGTGATTATAAGAAAGCATAGCATCTAAGCTCTCATTATACCATCTGAAATTCAGACATAATGGCAAGCCGCAAACTGGGAAATGAATTGCTCTTACGTGAAGGGCAAAGGGCTCCTTGGCCATTTGAGTTCAGATCCTTGAACCAATTGCATTCTTGGGAACAAGGACCAGGGAACTCACCAAGATTGATATTTCAATAAGGACAGCCACAATTGCACATTTCATTAACTGTGACCACTATCAGCATTACTCCCGTTAATTGCAGACTCAGAAGTTAAAGTGTTAATCATTTTGTGTGTGAGGTGGATTCATTTGCAATCAAGGGGGCATTGCAAAGCTTCAGATTCAGGCCAGCCTTAAGGCCTGGGAAGAATACATTGCAACATTTTGTTTGAAAACTTGTAGGAGACCCTATAACAGTGGTGGCGAACCTATGGCACGCGTGCCAGCCCTCTCTGTGGGCACACGAGCCGTTGCCCCAGCAGAGTTCTCCAGAGTAGCAAGCACGTGGCATTTGGAAGCGACAGGGCAGGAAGTGAGCGAGCAAGCGGCGTTGGCCCCCCGGGGATGCCCCGGAGATGGCGAGGGACTGGCCCCGGCCACGCTCACCCAGTCTGCCATGACCACTGCAGCGACGCCTACCCAGTGCGCCATGCCCCCCCCTGCCTCCCTGAGGGCACCACAATGCTGATGCAGCCCTGGCACTTTGCGATAAGTAAGTGGGTTTTGGGTTGCAGTTTGGGCACTCGGTCTCTAAAAGGTTCGCCATCACTGCCCTATAATCTTCAAAATGTTCAGGATTTGTTTCCCACCTCATTTCATACTCATATTGAAGTCAACGGATAATACATGTCAGACCTGCCCCAATCTGATCCCTTAGGAAAGAAAGACCCTCGACTCCATTAGGTTGAAGCAAAAGGTTCTTTTACTAAAAAGATGTTGGCTGTAGTAAAATCAGGCTAGCTATGGTTTTCCCTCCCCCTGTGACCAGTCCATCTTCAGCCGATTGCAACTCGCTGAGATGTTTTGAGAATGCTGAGATGTTTTGGGGTAATCAACATTCTTTCTCAGGGTGCTTGGCCTTGGATTCTGGTGCCAAGCTTCTCTGGTCTTTATCACCTGTCATTTGCCCCTCCCTATTTCGCATGTACACACACAGCTTTATTTTCCATCTATCCTCCCCCCTTCTAGCCTTTGATGGCAGGATGCCTGTGAGGCGCCAAGCCAAGCCTAGCAGACCTGACCCTACAAATGCTACCCCTGATTCTGACTCAGGAAACGAGAGAAGGGATAGAAGTTCTACCAGCACAACGCAGCTGAATATCACCCTAGGAGGCAGGATTCCAGCACCTAATTTCTTTTGCGGCTGCTGATGTGATAGATCAACCAGTACTGCCCTAAGGGGAGTGTGGTTGATATGATTGCCATGACTGCTACAAACTCACAAACATTGGCATGAAAATGGAAGAAAGAAGCAGGATGGGATGAAAGCTGAGAAATGTACAAAGAGATTCTAGGGCAGAGGGATGTCTGGCATGGGACGTATTCTTGCCAGATGGTTGTGATACGTTGTGATACTTAGTGCTGTGACGCTTGACTGCTATCCGGATATTCGGTCTTTGCGTGGATCTGCAGATCTTTCCCCTCTTTACTCCATAAGGAGAAGCCACACCAACTGTACACTGTAGGACTGCAAAGGTTGAAGGTTGTTGGTTCCTGACGCTTTAATCCATTCTCCCAGGCCAAAGATGTTGGAGAAGAAGACAAGAGGTTGAATATCTCCTTAATACCTAGAGAGGCTCCTCAGTTATGGGGTTCTGGGGTTGTTGAGAAAACTGCCTTATTCAACCTAAGTAAAACATGATGCACCACACACACACACACACACCCATCCCATGGCCAAGCATGTGTCACTTGGACAAAACCCACAAGGGCTTAACTGTGAACTCCTTTTTGTGTCAACCTGTTTTTCAGCAACCTATTCCTAAAATGACACTTTAAAATATTCAAAATTGTCTAAGTGCCCTCCGATCAGGTCTCATCAGGAACTAGCCTCTCGGTTCGAGCCCCTGTCAGATGAGCCTGGAGAGGGTCACCAACTGCTCGTTAGGAGAATTTTTTTGTGAGTCCGGGTTGTTTCTGCAGCTGGGGCTTTCCGCTGAGCTTGTCTAAACTGACATTAAACTTTTTTTTTACAGATTGTACACAATTCTGTCAATAATTTCCAAGGTGGACAAATCATACAGTAACAAATTTTGGAAATGCCGTGAAATAGCAGTATTTTTTTTCCACATGTGGTGGACATATAAAAGCACTCAAAAGGATTGGAAAGATATACATAGTACATCCGGAGAATTTTAAAAATTAAATTTGAAATTAAAACACATTTTGCTAAGTATAATCCTAGAATGCACTAACAAAAGACACCAGTGGAGATACATGCTTACAGCTGCTAGGATAAATTTTGCCCGGCATTAAATAATTCCTTTTTTGAAGCAACTCCTTTTCCGTTTTTAGCATTACAAATAACCATGCAGTGTAGACTTTTAGGAAGAAGTATTAAGACCAAAGATCCAAAGCTTTTCATTATAAACCATTTCAGGCTCACTGCGAGAGGGACTCCCCAAGGCCAGCTGTCCTCTGGCTCTCCTTGAAGGCAAAGGATGCTTCTCTTGGGATTACGCCACGGAGTGACGCTCAAGACTGCTGCAGCAGCAGGCAAAACGTGTCGGGGGGGGGAGCCATTAGACTTGGATTTTATGATTTGGGGCGGTGGGGTGGGGGAAAGGAAAGGTGACCTCCACCTGCCTGATGCACCCATGGTCATCCAGCTTGGTCGTGCTCCCATCTGAAGAGCTGCCCCACCTGGTTTAGCCTGACTGAATACTGATAAGGGCATCCTGGGATTCTCCAAGCAAGAGGAAAATAAAAAGCTTCATAGTAAAGATATAGGGAAGCTCAGAAGATGTTTTCATGGCCGCTATGAATTAGCTAATTGGGATCTGTTAAGCAAGACCCTCTCCAGCCATTCCTTAAAACTGGTCTTACGCCCAGTGAATGGGGCCAGCTGGGGATCCGTGGTGATAAGCGCATATCCTACTCACCAGGGATGCCTGCAGGACATGGTCAAAAATATCAAGATGTTGGCCATGACGCTGGGGTTGAAGCTCTGCCCGCAAGCCTTTCTTCCTTTTTCTGCCTCCTGCTTACCAAGGGGGGATCCTGAGGCCGTCTCTGGAATTTGGGAAAGGCTGGCTGGGCAGTTACTGCTGATCCAGTGTGGCTTTACCTGCATCCTGTGCTGCAGCTCGGCTACTTTCCCCTTGCCTGGACAGAGCGAGGGGTTGGAGGGCCAGGAATCGCTGAGTTATTCCTACGTGAAATCACCACCGCCGCCTCCTCCCCTTGTTCTGCTGCTGCTGCTGCAGTTGGCAGTCCAGGTCACCCCTTACCCCAACCCAAGGGGAGCGACTTCTTTTGGCTGGGAAGCTGCCAGGAGGGCTAAGAGATGCTCAGTTCTGTGAGGGAGCCACAGTGCATGGCAGGCAGACAGCAGCCCCCTCTGCAGCTGCCAAAGCACAAGAGCATGCCTGTGCCAGAGCCGGTCCCCACATGCCTCATATACCTCAAGGCTGTTTAGAAGGGAAGGAGGCAAAGCTGGCCTTGAACTGAAGATGGATTGGGTATTTAATCCCATCTTTGCTTGTCTGTCTGAGTGGCTGCAGGAGAAGGAGGAGGAGGAAAAGATGCCAGGAAAAGCCAGACCAGACAATTCCACGTTCTCCTCCAGCCTCAGCCATCTTGGCAGGGCTGCTAAAAGCTCTTCCATGATGCTCTGGCTGCTGCAAAGGCCACCAGAGAAGAAGGACCAACATCTCGGGGTCCCTTCCCCATCCTCGGGACAAGGGAGCCGGAAACCCCTGCCGGCTAGGGTGACTTGCATCCCTTCCACTCTGCAGCAGCCATGAGGGCAGGGCAGGGGTTCAGCCAACCCAGCAGGGGGAGCAAAGAAGTCAAGTGGGGGGGGCTTGTTTCCCACCACCAGTTGGGCTCTGCAATCGCCTCTTTCCTTGGTGGAACCCAGCTAAGAGAAAGGAAAAAGATGGGGAAAGGGGTGCTCTCTTCCATTTGGGATCACACCTGACCCCCTGCATTTGTACTCTGCATGCTGTGATTTGGCCTTAGCCCATGGTCTCCAAGGAGACTGCCATTGGGGAATAAATGCCATGGCCTGAATCCAAGTTATGGGGTGGAAATCTTAGCCATCTCTATCTTCTAGGATTTCCAGAACAACATTAAGCATCTCGGTCTCTTTTTCTATTTAACATATTCTATGTTTGCTTATTATATTTATATGTCACCTTTCCAAAGATTGGCCGGTTGGTCTACCCAGCAGCTGTTTTGCCTTATGGGATGCAAAGTTGGAGGAGGTGCTTGAGGCCATCATTTCTGTAGCTCAGGGTTCCACCATCCTGCTTCTCTTGCTGATCAGAAGGCTTTCCAAAAATTCAGCTCATTTCCTGTAGCTTAAATCCATTATTTCATGTCCTGCAGTGTGGAACCATGAGATGACCGGGTCTTTTTTATGGAACAGCTTTGCAAATGTTTGAAAAGGGACCTCATAATTTCTCTTGATCTTCACTCCTCCTCTCCTCTCCTCCCCTCCCCTCCCCTTCTCTTCTCTTCTCAAACATGCCCAATGTTTTCACAATGCTCTTCTCTGATAATCCTGACTGCTCATCCCTGTCAAGTTTATTGGAAGCTTTCTTAAGTGTGTGAACAGAATTCAAGAATATTCAGTTCAGTATGACCAATGCAAAACAAAGTGGAACTATATTTGCAATAATTTCATGCAACCTACAATGGCACTTGACTTTTTTGCAACCACAAGAAATGGTTGGCTCATATTCAGTGTGCCATCAGCCACTATTCCAAGTTCTTTTTTCAAGAATTCTTGCTAAGAAAGGAATCTCTCATTTTACCTATACATTCTGTTTATGAATATACTTGGCATTTATCTCTGCTCAGTTTGATTCCATATTTTTTTACCTTTTACCTAATCTGCCAAGATTATTTTGAAAGTGATTTCTGTTTTCTAGGGCAGTGGCTACCCATTAAGAGGAGGATTTCCAGGGGAGAGATGATGACAATCTCAACTGAGGCAGGGGGAGGGAGGACAGAGAACTAACAGAATTAATAGAATAACAGAGTTGGAAGGACTTGGAGGCCTTCTAGTCCAACCCCCTTGCTTGAGCAGGAGACTCTAGACCATTTCACACAAATGGTAGTTCAGTCTCTTCTTAAAAGCCTCCAGCGATGGAACACCCACAACGTCTGAAGGCAAGCCGTTCCACTGATTAATTGTTCTCACTGTTGGGAAATTTTTCGGTTCCAGGTTGCTTCTCTCTTTGGTTACTTTCCAACCATTGGTTTCCCCGACCATGGTCCCAGGGAAGATTAAGTCTCCTTCTGCCTGGACTTGGAGTTTGGTGGCGGAAGGAGAGCTGCTGCTGTCTCCAAGACCAGCTTTAGGACATCTGTGAGGCCTGCCCTGTATTCTGCACAGAAATGGAGTCACCCTGATTTGGGTTCCCTGACACTCTTTCTGAAGCAGACATACCTCAAATGTGCACATGCACCCTAGATGGAATTTAGACCTCAGGTTCACCTGGTGCCAAGGTTAATCTGTCCCAGCTTCACTTAATTTGCTCGGGACAAGCAGCATTTCACTGCATTACCTCTTCTTTTGTTTTAGCATTTCCAATCGGTGATTTATTTTGAAATGAATAGTTTGTGCATCGATCTGCATTTTTTAGAGAAGAAAGGCATACCAAAACAATTATTATTTTCAAAATATTTTGGGCAGAAGTACATTTTTTCTATGCATTTTGCCTTGGAGCACCCTTGAATTATTGCTATGTTTGTGGTTTAAAAACTGCATCAAAAACTGAGGGAAGTGCCCGTACAGAAAAAACAGCTCCAAAAAAGCAGCTCTATCACTAACAGAATACAGAATAATACAGAATACAAAGTTGGAAGGGACCTTGGAGGTCTTCTAGTCCAACCCTCTGCTCAAGCAGGAGACCCTATACTCTTCCAGACAAGTGGCTGTCCAGTCTCTTCTTGAAAGCCTCCAGTAATGGGGCACCAACGACTTCTGGAGGCAAGTAGTTCCACTGGTTGATTGTTCTTACAGTCAGGAAATTTCTCCTCAGTTCTAGGTTGCTTCTCTCCTTTTTCAGTTTCCATCTGTTGCTTCTTGATTTGCTTGCGAGGGACAGCAGGCCTCCCTGCCTCCTTCCGCTTTCTGGGGCAAAGGCTTTGAAGAGCCACCAGGGCCAGGCGCTCCAGCGCATGTCTTGGCACCCACTTGCTCAATCCCGGGGCAGCCCTGCCTGCTTTCCCCTGAAACCCGCCCAGTCTGGAAGAAGGATTTCTCCTCACAGGAAAACTCTGCCCCCTTCACATAAAATGTGAGGGAGTCTTCCACGCTCCTGGGAGAAGGAGACGAAGCTGTTCAATTTTTGATGTTCAAATCTTTCCTCAGTGCCCCTCGGGGATCAAGAACAAGGAATATGGGCAGCACAGTTTTTGCCCTGGAGGCCTCTCGGTCTGTGGGGATTCTGGGGGGCCTCCAGAAAAGTTCAACAAAGGCCCTTCTGCTTCCCTCAACCCCCCCCCCTGCATTTCGCTTGAGAGCCCCAAAAAGGTCATAAAATGGGGCAAACTTTACTTAACAACTGTCTCAGCAACAGAAATTTTGGGCTCCATTAAGTAAGTTGAGGACTGCCTGTAGTCCAGTAGGTCACCTAGATCCCTCACAGTTACTACTACCTGTCAGTTACTATTAGTTAAGTCTTTTTTTAAAATACTAATGAAACTCCTTGAGTTTCATTACTAGAGTTTGTTGGCATTTTCAGCTATCAGACAAGTGCAGCATTATCCAAATTATGGAATTTCTGCCTCCAGATTTAAAGCATGCTCATCATCTGAGCTTCCCTCCATAGGCATTCTGCATTTAGGTTGAATGAATAAGAGACTTGTTTGATTGCTTTGCCAACTTGGAGTCAATCTACGTTGCCATGTTCCATCCAGACTGTGGCTTCCTGAACTGTTTACATGTTTCATAAGAGGATATAAAGATTCTCACATGCTGCATCACATAGGTGAGCAACGCATCCAAGGCATTTCTAGAACCAACAAAGCCCAGGCTGATTGCATAATAATCCAGCATGCATTAGCAGCAATATTTCTTATTCCTTGGCCTTTTCTCAACCCAGACTGAAGACCTGGCGTCTCCCTTTCTGTGTAGGGTTCTGATCTTCATTGGATGCTCCTATATATTATTTTGCTATCTGGTGAAATTAAGGATGTTATACAATCGTTTGCCTGCTCTGTTAAGTCTCCTTTCTTTGATACTAGATGCAGATTTCCTTTCCCCAACCTGACGGTCATTGTAATTCTCCAAATTTAATGGTATAGTTTGATTAGAACCTTATTCATTCTTATCCTGTGAACCATATTTCTATAGATATTTCATCAGTTTCTACAGGCTTCCAAAGAATAGAATAGAATAGAATAGAATAGAATAGAATAGAATAGAATAGAATAGAATAGAATAGAATAGAGCTGGAAGGGACCTTGGAGGTCTTCTAGTCCAGCCCCCTGCTCAAGCAGGAGAACCTATACCATTTCAGACAGGTGACTGTATAGTCTCTTCTTAAAAAGCTGCAATTTTGCTTTTAGCACTAGCGAGAACCTGTAGTACTAATTCTTGTAAACAAGGAATATCTTACAAGATATCTTGGTTGTTGACAGCTTGATTGTAGAGAGTTTCAGTACAGTCCTGTCTTTTTATCTTTTTGAATCAGTTTGTGATCTATCCATTACCACCCTTTAGCATGCCAATTTGAGACTGAGTTTGGAGATCTCTTTGAAGATTTGTTCCATATCTGCTTCCATCATTGATGCTTTTACAAATGCTGTTGTAATACCGCTTTTCTGAAATTCTGTTGCATTACAACTCTCTGAAATTCTTTTTTAAGTTCCTTCCTGAGTTCTTGGTCTTTTGGGGCTTTGGCTTCTCTTCTCTTCCTGGCAATTTTCCTCCTCTGATCTGCCATCCAGTTTGCTTTCTTCTATTTCTCGATCTTTGGCAGTTTCACAGTCACCTTTAACAACCTCATTGATTGTGTTCCATACTTTGTCTGGTTCTCTATCGTCAGTCCCAGGTTAAGAACATCCGACTGCAGGAGAACCCCTGGATACGAATGCGCTGCCAGTGACTAAAAAGGGCTGACAGCATTCTCTTTCCTTGAGTCCACGAAGCAGTGAAGCCACTCCAGGCTTTCAGGAACCATGGAAGCAGCACTTTTTTAATACACAGCCTGTTTTCAGCAGTTCGTCAGCTCGAGGAAGGACAAGACCATCCACTTTTTTTTAGTAACAGGCAGTCCCTATGTAAGAATGAGTTCCGACTGAAGCAGAAATCAGGGTTAAAGGCAGAGTTAGGGAGCAAGGGATTGCCTGTATCTACAAGGCTCAGGACTTGAAAGCGATTCCCGGAGTGTTCAAGATCCTATCATGGGAATGGGGGAGGTCTTTCTTCTGCTACTTTGGCTTGACCAGGAACCTGCACCCAAGCACTTGTTCCCCAGCGAGCCCCCAGCAAGCTCTTTGCTGTTAGAAGTGAGCTTTTCACCTCCAATATTTCTGTGCGCTCCGCCTGGTGATGTCCATGTCTGAAGGCACCATTTGGGTTGTTAGCAATGAAGAAATTATTAGGTTGGCAGAAACTGTTGAGTCATTTCTCCGCTTCCTGTCTGTTTCTTGGGCCACACAGCCCAACTACATTTTCCTCTTTCCAGCACTGGCATTTCGGTCTGCAGTCCAAAGCAGCACATCTAGTCTAGTAAGTTGGGTTTGTCTGGTCTAGTGAAAAGAAGGATCAGGGGTGACATGATAGCAGTGTTCCAATATTTGAGGGGCCACTTGTTTGAAATAGGATAGGGTCTCCTGCTTGAGCAGGGGGTTGGACTAGAGCTTCATCCCTGGAGGCTTTTAAGAAGAGATTGGACAGCCACTTGTCTGAAATGGGAGGGTCTACTGCTTGTGCAGGAGGTTGGACTAGAAGACCTCCAAGGTCCCTTCCAAGCCTATTGTTCTGTTCTGTTCTGCTTTGCTCTGTTCTGTATCATGCAGTCATTAAGCAAATCCAGCCATCCCCGTTGATTTGCTTGTCGGAAACTAGCTGGTAAGTTTGTGAATGATGATTATGAAATCTGCAACCATCACAAATACATGCTGGTTGCATGTATTTGTCCCTTCTCTGTATTCTGTTAAGAGGGGCTCCAGGTTGGCTGTGAAGGAGACCCCTCCTCTATTTGTCAGACAGTAGATTGCCTGCTGCTAAGAGGAAGGGAGCAGGCAGGAGAAGGAGCTTCTCCTACTAGAGAGAGAAATCGGGGATGGGTGGAGGAAGGCTCAAGGAAAGAGAATGCTGTCCGCCATTTTTAGTCACTGGCAGCGCATTCATATCCAGGGGTTCTCCTTCAGCCAGATGTTCTTAACCTGGTACTGACGATAGAGAACCAGACAACCCAAACGGTGCCTTCAGACATGGACATCACCAGGCGGAGCACACAGAAATGGCATCGACTATATGAGAGGTGAAAAGCTCAGTTCTAGCAGCAAAGAGTTGGCCAGTGGCTCGCTGGGGAACAAGTGCTCGGCTGCAGGTTCCCGGTCAAGCCAAAGCATAAGAACAAGATGCTCTGGAGGGAGCAGAGTTATAAAGAGAAGCAGATCTGGGGGGAGTTCGTGGGGGCGAGAGGAGGCCTCTTCCCACCCGCATGTAGGAGTCTGCGCTGCAGCAATGAATCATGTTCCCAACCTGGATTCTGTGGGATAATTACAACCTACACAGGGTCGTTTAGAAAGTTGAAAACAATCTAGAATAAGAAGGCACCAAACAAGAGGCAGAAAAGGATGGGCAGTTTCCAGCATTTGCAAGATTGGCATTTTCCGTTCAGGAGCTCATGAATCAAACTCCAGCCTCGGGGTTGGGGAAGTTGCTCTCCCTCCTTCCCTCCCCAGGACGGGCTGCAACAGGGTGTCCTTTGGCCCCCTCCCTGCCTGCTTCCTTGGCAGAACTGATTTGCAGTGGGGGGGGGAAACAAGGCTTTCAGCTTCCAGCCTTGTTTGAATTCTTAATTTCCCTTTTTCATTTCCTATTTTTTATACCCTTTTCCTGAAGGAAAAAAAATCTCGCAAGTTTTGCTGCTTGCTTCATTTCAGCCTCTTCCCCAACTTCTGGACATTTATCTGAGTCAAGGGATGGAGAAGCTTTTCCTTTGAAAAGGCTGTTGAAGGAAAAATCTTCATCAGGGTCCAGTCCAAGCTGGGAATAATCAAAATGGAGATTGATTTAGAAAGAAGGTTGTAGTTTATTGAAGAGGAGAGCCAGACAGAAATATGACTGTGGGAAAAACTGACCACATGTAGTAGAGAGTTGTGGTTTTTTATGCCTTCTTGAGCTTTTGCTTGGAGTTGTTCCTGTGGCATGAACTTTGACCTGAGTGAGTGTGCCTTTCTGGTATTCTGATGGTGGTGGGTTAATCCTATTATGTCCCAAAGGTCATATCCTGCTTCCCTGCTTCACAGGGCTGATGACTGTTGGATTTTTGGGTGTGAGGGGTTGTTGATTCTAGAGATCTTTCTTTCTAATCCCAGCTTCCTGACGCCAATCTTTCTGACAAGATTATCACATCTGCATTTCTGCAGACCTGGTTTCTGTCTGGGGCAGAGAGACTTTCTGCCTTTAAAATCCTTTGGGGAAATATATTCTGCCTTTTTAATATTTCCCAAAATATTTCTGGATTCTTCCCACAAGGCAGTTATTGGGTCACAGCTATGAATAAATCTTTCGGTAACATCGCCCAAGGATTTTGGACTCCCTACTGGCGTTCATTCGATCAAAGCAAATCTTATAAGTCTTCAATAGGCTCCAGAAAATAAAAATAATTAAGTCCTACAGAAGCTATAAGGTAGTGTAGAGCCCTTCATAGACTGAGGAGAATCCCCTGTCACCTCTCTTCTTAAGGGACAGCTGGAAGAAGGATGGCCGAACCAAGCTGAGGGGAGAGTTGGTCTAAGGACTCTACGCCAAGGGACACCAAACTTGGCAACTGTAAGACTGCTATGCTGGCTGGGGAATTCTGGGAGTTGAAGTCCACAAGTCTTACAGTTGCCAAGTTTGGAGACCTCTGGTCTAATCCCACTGCAATCCCTGATTATGTCTGGCCTCTCTTCTGCATGTTTCCAGAGGGAAGGTTTGGGTGGGGGCACAGGTGGGGGTATCTGAAAATGAGCCCTCGCCCAATGGAACACCCTCTCCCCACCCCAGATCCAGGAGCCCCCATTCATTGATCTTTCTGGAGAGGACAGAAGGCCTGGCTCTTCCCCCAAGCACAGGGAGAGGTGAGGTGGGGGTGAAATGAGAATGTCGGCTGCCTCTGGGAAGTGTAGTTGTGGCACTTTACTTGGCAGGAGGAGTGGATTTTATTGTTTTTGTTTTGTACATATTGATTCATTGGTTGGAAGTCAGCCAGAGCTCATCAGAAGATGGCTGGCTATACAAATGTTTTAAATACATAAATAAAATTAGGTTTCCAAAGAGAAACTGACAGGCTGGTTGGAGATGCCCAGAAGATTGGGGCAGTGTGCTGGCCAGAAGTTTCCCTTTCCTTCTCCCGGAGCTGGGTGGCAGGAGGGAGGGGTTCCAGACCCTTCAACATCCCAGCTGAGTCTTCCTTCTGGTGAGGGTCCATTAGGAATCCCTTTGTCTGGGCCAATATAAAATGCTAAAAGCCCTAAAGTGGACAACAACCGATTTGATTGCTGGGTTTCTGTGAGATGCTGTGCCCAGATAAAGAAACCAGTCCAGGACAAATGCAACGGCCTAAGTCAATAATGGGTTCTGATTAGACATTAAACCATAAATATCCAACCTGGTTGTAGCCTAGCTCAGCATTTATGCAAATCCAGGTGTTGCATGGAATTTCAAAACAAGTGCAAGCCCAGCTCAAGGAAGACTTCTCATCCTTGCAGAAATAAATTATGCATGTTGCATTCCCATCTCCTGTTAATAATACTAATACTATCACAGCAACCACAACAACTATTATTTCTGCCCTTGAGGATCCCTTGGAAGCTACGGCTGGTCCAGAATGCAGCGGTTATAGAACAGAATGGAAGGGAAGAGGAGAGGAGAGGAGAAGAGAAGAGAAGAGAAGAGAAGAGAAGAGAGGAGAGGAGAGGAGAGGAGAGGAGAGGAGAGGAGAGGAGAAGAGAAGAGAAGAGAAGAGAGGAGAGGAGAGGAGAGGAGAGGAGAGGAGAGGAGAGGAGAGGAGAGGAGAAGAGAAGAGAAGAGAAGAGAAGAGAAGAGAAGAGAAGAGAAGAGAAGAGTACTGCTAAAGGTTCTTGGACCCAGAATCTTTTGCTCTGAGCCTGCCTCCTCACGTGTAAGGCAGGAGCCACCCTTCCCTCCCCCACACAGCCTTCTCTGTCTTCCCCTCAGGAGATTCTGAAGCTGCTCTTGCTAGTGCAAACCGGATGTTAATAGAATAGAATAGAATAGAATAGAATAGAATAGAATAGAATAGAATAGAATAGAATAGAATAGAATAGAATAGAATAGAATAGAATAGAATAGAATAGAATAGAAGATGGAAGGGACCTTGGAGGCCTTCTAGTCCAGCCCCCTGCTCAAGCAGGAGAACCTATACCATTTCAGAGAAGTGATTATCTAGCCTCTTTTTAAAAACCTCCAGTGATGGAGCGCCCACAATTTCTGGGGACAAGCTATTCCACTAGTTAATTGTCCTCACTGTCAGGAAGTTTCTCCTTAATTACAGGTTGCTTCTCTCTTTGATCAGTTTCCAATCATTGTTTCTTGTCCAGCCCTCTGGAGCTCTGGTGAATAACGTGACCCCCCCCCCCTTCTTTGTGGCAGCCCTTCAAATACTGGAATACTGCTATCATCTCTCCCCTATTTCTTCTTTTCTTTAGACAGTCACTAGCCAAACCCAAGTCCTGCAGCCATTCTACGTATGTTTTAGTCTCCAGGCCTTTGATCATCTTAGTTGCTCTTCTCTGCATTTTTTCCAAACTCTCAACATCTTTTTGTGATATGGTGACCAAAATTGGCTGCAGAATTCCAGGTGTGGTCTTACTAGGGTTTTATAAAGTGGTATTAATACTTCACGTGATCTCGATTCTATGCCTTTGTTTATACAACCCAGGATTGTATTAGCCTTTTTGGCTGCTGCTGCACACTGCTGGCTCATAGTTAAGTGATCGTCCACTAGGACTCCAAGGTTCCTCTCACAGTTACTGTTTTTAAGCTAGGTCTCACCTAATCTGTACTTGTACCTTTGTTTTTCCTGCCTAAATGTAAAACTTTGCTTTTCTCCACACTGAAACTCATTTTGTTGGATAGGACCCATTGTTCAAGTCTGTCAAGAACTTTTTGGATCCTGAGTTTGTCTTCTGGGGTGTTGGCTACTCCTGCCAGTTTGGTGTCATCTGCAAATTCGATGAGTTCCCCTTCAATTCCCTCATCTAAGTCACAGATGAAGCTATTGAAGAGTGGTGGGCCTAAGATAGAACCTTGTGGTACCCCACTGCTTACTTCTCTCCATGTGGATGTAGTGCCGTTGAGGACTACTCGTTGAGTACGGTTTGTCAGCCAGCCACAGATCCATCTGGTGGTGATGTTGTCTATTCCAGCTTTTTCTAGCTTACCAAGGGGTAGGTTGTGGTCTACTTTATCAATGGGGAAGCCAGTTTCATTTAACAACCGTGTTACTAATTTAACACCTGCAGTGATTCACTTAACAAATGTTTCACTTAGGAACAGAAATTTTGGGCTCAATTGTGGTGGTGACTACCTGTACTGGTTTTTTTACCTATAAAGCCCAGCATGGTGGAGGGCCTGGTTACTTGAGGAACCCCCTGTCTGGTGAGCTCAGCTAGAGTGGGCCCACTCCAGGTCCCATCAGTTCTGCAGGGTCGTCTTGCAAAACCCAAGAGGCATCCTTCTAGGGCAGAATTCCTGCCCTGTGGAACAATACTCGCCTATGGGAGATTCATATTGATTTATCTTCAGTCAATTGTCTACTTTCTTTGATATATGTTGTTTGCTTTTAATTCTTTTACCTGTGAGCTGCCCAGAATTGCTATAGAGTTGGGTGGCTTCAAAATGGAATAAATAAACAAGCAGTAAAAGGTAATTTTAAGGTAATAACTTCTCGTTAATGTCATTTGCTTTTTCTAATCATTCTATTGCCTTCTGGGAGTCCAAACCACACTGGCCACTTTACACTTCCTGACTACCTAATAATACCAAATTTATAACATTTTTCAATGTTCTTATAATATGGCAATGCTGTAGATGTAATATAATGTGATTAAAGGAAAGGTAGCCTGTGGCACTCGGCTCAGCAAGCTAATGATCAGGGCAGAACAATGAAGCGGATCCATCAATGGCCCGGAAATAAAACTCCAAGAGTGCTCATTCAAAATTTCTCATCCAATAGGAATCACCGAGAGGATTGCCAGAAGGATCACTTTACAACATTTCTGTGAAAGATTTGAAACACAAAGAATGGCTCTCAGTATTACCAGTGACACAAAATTAGCTAAGGTATCTAAAGAACTTTGGTTTGTGCAGTGGTGAGAATGCAGCATTGCAGGCTGACTCTGCCCACATTCTGGAGTTCGATCCTGACCGGCTCTAGATTGACTCAGCCTTCCAAGGATAGTAAAATGAGGACACAGATTGTTGGGGACAACATGCTGATACTGTAAACCAGAGAGGGCTGTAAAGCACTATGAAGCGGTATATGTCTAAGTTCTATTGTTATTGCTAATACCTTAAAAACAGAAATTTAGTTCAAAACAATATAATTACAGGTTGGCTAAGAGTAATGGAACAACATTTATCCAGGTGTAAAATGGACTATTGGCATGGTAATAGGCCTTGTGAAAAAAATATTGAAATAATTTGATACACAATGAGCCTCTGACTGCAAAATAAGATTTCTCGAGTTTTAGATTTCATCAGCAAAAGTATCATTTCTAGCAGAGTGGAGGTGGTTGATCAAGTAATAGATCCCACCTCCCCCCCCCATTCTACCTCCACCTTCCCCACATGTCCTTGATTCTAATTTTTAGTTTTCATTTATAGAGGTTTTGATGTATATGTATTTTTTAAGTCTGTAAGCCATCCAGAGTTACCTAATGGTAAAATGGGGTGGATAAATTTTATAAATAAATATTCTATATTAAAAATGAAGGTGGCATGTTAGTGCCACCACAGAAAACTTCCTTGAAGCATGAGAACAGCTGTATCCTCTTGAAGGCTTCCTGCAGCCACTCTGAGAATGTGGCAGTATTTGGGCATGTGCATATATATGCATGCAAGCACAGAGACAGAGAAGTATAACCTGGAAAGACCCTTGAAGCAGCTGCACTCATTCTACAGGGCTGCTACCTCCTTCAGGATTCAGGGTGCCTGTAGGGGTAGATAGATGAAGTTCTACAGTGGATCATGTACAAGAGGATTGAGCAGCACTTTGCAGTGATGCCACCCATAACTTATTGTCTCTTATTCCATAGTATGGAATAATGGGTTTTTATTACAGAGAGGCAGATTTTCTTCGAATGGAGACCAGCAAGAGGCATTCAAGAGTGGGCCCCTGAGTCAGGGAGACAATGGATTCCCTTCTCTGGATAGGTTTATCCAGAGGCTCTAAAGAAGCCTTTCTCTGGGCTGGTGTCATCGGGAGTCCTTTCCTGCAGCCCGGGGTGGACTTAGTAGCCTCTGGGATTCTCTGATTCTGAGACTGGGGGTCCTGTGGGAGGTCACTTGTCCTTCAGGATCCCCACGGCTAAAGAAACATTGGAGAATGTGTCAGGAAATTCCATGAATACTCCAAGATACCCTCCATCTACACACCTCTCCTCCATTCCTGCTCTGACCACACACAACGATTATAGAGATCCTTGGGAGGAAACCAGAGCAAATACGAACTGAATAGTTTTGCCTTTTCTTGGTAGTAATCCTAAAGTCTCCCTTAAAAACATACCAAAATTAGGTTATATGTGCGAAGAAGAAATGTAGGATTTTTCTTTGATGCCGTTCAAATCAGTAACAAAGACTGAATGACATCCCAAACTTGAGAGCTTCATGCAGCTTTTTTCCACATATCTACTTCTAGCCATTACATAAATAACTTTATGTAGTGTCTCAAATCTTGAAAGTAGCCCTAAAAGCCCCGCCAGGATCAAAGCGGCAATATTCTTTTACATTAGGAAGCAACATTTTTGGATCAGACATTTCAATTATCGAAAAGGACACTATGAACTTCTATGATTTGCCCATAATTTGTTTCCTACACAGAGCCAAATTCCTCAACTTATGACCTTTATTGTGCCTGGCAATTACAGTTGTAAGTTGGGATGGTTGTAAAGCAGTTTGTCACATGATTGACACAATTTCATGAGCCTTTTTTGCAGTGGTCATAAAGCGAACACAGTGGTCATAAAGCAAATTGGCAGTCAAAAAGTGAATGCTGCAGTCATTAAGCAAACCCATTATTCGCTATGAACCTGGTTTTACCAAAAACTGGACATAAATCATGGTTATGTGACCATTGGGCAATGGAAATGGCTGAAGTGCAGACCGGTTTTTTAGGGGAGAATCCATCATAACTTTGAATGATTGCTAAATGACCAGTCGTAAGAAGAGTTACTTCAATCTTTCACCCCAAGGGTACCTACTACCTCCATGAAGCTATCAAGATCACATCGTGCTTATTTTAAATTTGCTGTATACAATATTCTCCCCCTTGAGCTCAGCTGTGCTGCCTCCTGATGGCAGGAAGCTCTTCCCGGAGGGAGGAGCAAAGAAGGTGAGGAGGAGTGAACGCCTGTCGTGGGTCCTCCTTAGGGCCACCCAAGATATGGAGGTCATCCCAGCTGCCCAGCTAAAGCCAGCAGCACCTGCAGGAGGCGGCAGCGATAAGGAAGATGCTGGAGCAGAAGGTCACTTTAGCAGCAATAGCAAAGACGTCCTTCCATACTGGGCAAGTGAAGGCAATTATAAACTACTACTGTATATTTTAACTATGGACAGAAGAGACAAAGGGATTGACTGGAAAGAGTGCAGAGAAGAGCAACAAAGATGATTAGGGAGCTGAAGGCTAAAACATATAAAGATTGGTTGCAGAATTGAGCATGTCTAGTCTCGTGAAAAGAAGGACTAGTGGTGACATGATACCAGGATTCCACTATTTGAAGAGGGGGGCAAACTATTCTCCAAAGTGCCTGAAGGCAAGATAAGAAACAACGGATGGAAACTAATCAAGGAGAGAAGCAAAGTAGAACCAACGAGAAATTTCCTTAGTTCTAAGTTGCTTCTCTTCCCTCAAATATTGGAACATGTCACCCCTGGTCCTTCTTTTCACTAGACGAGACAAACCCAGTTCCTGCAACAACAACTTCTCCTCCAAATCATCCAAATGTGATTGAAACAAGCAGCCCTACACGACACTTGGCCGGCCACTGGAAAGGGGCTCCTGTCCCACGAAAGCCTCAAGGAATTACCTGGTGTATTATGCCTAATGGATCCAAAAAAAATATCCGTTAAAATGGATTACTGGAGAAGGATGCAGAGTCATGTGTGTAGTCAAAATGCATATTTGCAATCCAGGAAAATGCCCACCAAAAAATGAGGACAGGTGGTCCTCATGCCCTCAATTGGGACCAGAATCTCTATTGCTAAGTTAAGGCAGTTGTTAAATGAACCGTTCCCGATTTTATAATTTTTTTTTGCCACAGTTGTTAATCACAGCAGCTGTTAAGGCTTTTCAAGATGTTTTTCCTCAGATGTTCTGGTTTCATCTCTCCTGCTGTTGGCTGGAATTTACAGGGTATCAACATTGCTGAAAGCCCATCAGACTGATGAGGATATTCCAAGATGATAGAGATGATAGATGGAGAGAGGGGGGGGGAGAGAGAGAGATGAGCTGGATAGATGAGATGATGGATGGATGGATGGATGGATGGATGGATGGATGGATGGATGGATGGATGGATGGATGGATGGATGGATGGGAGATAGATAGATAGATAGATAGATAGATAGATAGATAGATAGATAGATAGATAGATAGATAGATAGATAGATAGATAGATAGATAGATAGATAGATAGATAGATAGATAGATAGATAGATAGATAGATGGATGGATGGATGGATGGATGGATGGATGGATGGATGGATGGATGGATGGATGGATGGATGGATGGATGCAAAATAGGCATAATTACCCAAAGCAAAGAAGCTAGAAACAAGCTAACAGCAAAGCACAACCACCAACCAAAAAGAGGGACTATTAAACACCAAACCCGTGGAACTGGCGACTGAAACTAGTGATGTGCAATACATGTTCCATGTATTCACTGATGCCCAAAGAACACCCAAACTATAAATGCATCAGATGCGAACTACTACAGGAAACAGTTAGGAACTTAGAGGCAACTCTAGCCAAACCCCAACGTACGAAAGAAAGCTCCACCCAAACCGAATCAAACAACGAACAAATAATTCCCAGAGGATTTGACCCTACCGATAAACCCTTGGAAGAAGACAAATGGAGGTATGTTACACACAGAAGGAAACAAAACACTCAAAGAAATAAACAGCATGCAGCAAACAAGCCCCTTCTGCCCAAACCTACCCAACCAGTAGCAGCCCCACTAAAATGCAGCAATCGATTTCTCCCCTTAGATGGAAACATGCAGACCCACAACCTCCCCCTCAAAGAAGACATGCAGACACCTAGCAAAGAAACAAGTTCAAATATCCCTAAAAAGTCACCTTAAATATCCCTTTAAAAGCCACATCAACAAACACACTTAAAGAGAAAAGCACCCCAGACTGCAGCCGTCCCGCCAAAAAAGAAAGGAGAGTGTTGGTAATAGGAGATTCTATCCTCAAAGGAACAGAATCATCCATCTGCAGACCAGACATACAATCCAGAGAGATATGCTGTCTCCCTGGAATGAAACTGGCTTCCCCATTGATAAAATAGACCACAACCTACTCCTTGGTAAGCTAGAAAAAGCTGGAATAGACAACATCACCACCAGATGGATGTGTAGCTGGCTGACAAACCGTACTCAAGGAGTAGTCCTCAATGGCACTATATCCACATGGAGAGAAGTAAGCAGTGGGGTACCACAAGGTTCTATCTTAGGCCCAGTACTCTTCAACATCTTCATAAATGACTTAGATGAGGGAATTGAAGGGGAACTCATCAAATTCGCAGATGACACCAAACTGTCAGGAGTAGCCAACACCCCAGAAGACAAACTCCAGATCCAAAATGATTTTGACAAACTTGAACAATGGGCCCTATCCAACAAAATGAGTTTCAATGTGGAGAAAAGCAAAGTCTTACACTTGGGCAGGAAAAACCAAATACAGATTGGGCGAGACCTGGCTTAAATACAGTAACTGTGAGAGGGACCTTGGAGTCCTAGTGGACCATCACTTGACTATGAGCCAGCAGTGTTGCAGCAGCAGCCAAAAAAGCTAATACAATCCTGGGTTGTACAAACAGAGGCATAGAATCAAGATCACGCAAAGTACTGCTTTATAGAGCCCTAGTAAGACCACACCTCAAATACTGCAGCCAAGTTTGGTCACCATATCACAAAAAAGATGTTGAGAGTTTGGGAAAAATCCAGAGAAGAGCTACTAAGATGATCAAAGGCCTGGAAACCAAAACATACGAAGAATGGCTGCGGAACTTGGGTTTGGCTAGTCTAAAGAAAAGAAGAAACAGAGGAGACATGATAGCAGTATTCCAGTATCTGAGGGGCTGCCACAAGGCAGAGGGGCCCAGGTTGTTCACCAGAGCACCAGAGGGAAGGACGAGAAACAATGGTTGGAAACTGATCGAAGAGAGAAGCAACCTGGAATTAAGGAGAAACTTCCTGACAATGTGGACAATCAACCAGTAGAACAGCTTACCCCCAGAAATCGTGGGTGCTCCATCACTGGAGGGTTTTAAGAAGAGACTGGACATTCACCTGTCTGAGATGGTATAGGTTCTCCTGCTTTATCAGGGGGCTGGACTAGAAGACCTCCAAGGTCCCTTCCAGCTCTATTTGATTCGATTCGGTTCAATTCGATTCTATATTAACATTCGGTCTGCACTAGCAAGAGCAGCTTCAGAATCTCCTGAGGGGAAGACAGAGAAGGCTGTGTGGGGGAGGGGAGGGTGTCTCCTGCCTTACACGTGAGGAGGCAGGCTCAGAGCAAAAGATTCTGGGTCCAAGAACCTTTGGCAGTACTTTCCCTCAGAAAACCAACCAACGTGTCCACAGAAATGCCATGCAGTGCTTGTGAGCAACTTGGTCTGCCTGACTTGGCAGAAATGTATTTAACCATCACATGCGAGGATCCAGGAAGGATTAAAGGAACCGGCCATTAAGTTGATGCTCTGTAGTCCCGATGCATCTCTAGATGTATCCCTTGGTGCCACCATAACTACAACCCCATCTGACATTTTATTTTTTTAAAGAGACTTTAAATCACTCGAGAAGCAGGCAGACCGCCAGCCTCAACAATCATCTTTAATTCTACGTTTCCACTGGGATTCATAACCATCCTTAGAAAATAAAAATGGTGGATAATTTCAAGTTCACTTTGGACAGAAAATATTCCCATTTGCCCCCCAAAGCTGGAGAAAGCAGTCAACATTCAAAGGGGCACAGAGAACAAGCTATCAAATTGCCTTCCAGAACCATAAATGGTTATATTTATTTGTTGGTTTGTTTGTTCAATTTCTACAATGCCCCTCTCATCTAAGACACCCTCCCCATATTTTGTGGCTATGATAACAGCCATTTTGTAAGAACCCATTTTCAAACTTTCCAAGTTTGCCACCAGCCCACCACAAACACACACACACACACACACACTCTCTATATAAGGTAGATGTCTAGGGTCCTCTCAGAACCTCCTGTGACTAGGCAGCCAAAGTTCAGTTTACTGATCCAGATGCCAGGACCCATGTGGGTTCTGGAAGGCCAAGTGGGGGATGCCCTGTTCCCCCACATCTCCCCATTCTAAGGCTGTCTTCCCCTGGAAGTCCTTCACCAGTATAGTGAAGAAACAAAGGAGTCTGACCTTGATGGGAGAGACCCATTGGATCCTCAGCTTCATGCAATGATTTGGTGCCAGGCCCTCCCTTGAACCCAAGATGTGGCACCAACTCTGGGATCTCCCAAGGCATCCGAGAGATATTTGGGGGGTTGTACATGAGTGACATGTGGGACTGCTGAGGATTTTGAGTGCCACAAATAGAAGTACTTGCCTATGGACTACTGTGGGGTGTTTCCTAGAAACCTTAAACATTTTAGGGTAGTTTATGTTTCCATTAATCTCCATATTGGCTATCTAGAATGTGTAGGAATTCCTTGGATACCAGAATACCAGAATAATAGAGTTGAAGGGACCACGGAGGTCTTCTAGTCTAACCCCTGCTCAAGCAGGAAAACCTATACAATTTCAGACAAATGGTTGTCCAATCTCTTCTTTAAAATCTCCAGTGTTGGAGCACTTACAACTTCTGAAAGCAGGTCATTCCACATTAATTAATCTAATTGTCAGGAAATTTCTCCTTAATTCTATGTTCTCTCCTTGATTAGTTCCCATCCATTGCTTCTTGTCCAGCTCTCAAGTGCTTTGGAGAATAGGTTGATCCCCTCTCATTTGTAGCAGTCCCTCAGACTGCTCTCATGTCACCCCCTGGTCCTTCTCTTCATCAAACTATGCATACCCAATTCAGCAACCGTTCTTTGTATGTTTTATCCTCCGATCCCCTAATCATCTTTGTTGCTCTTCTCTGTACTCTTTCTAGAGTCTCAACATCTTTTTTTTTTTATATCGTGGTGACCAAAACCAGGTGCAATATTCCAACTGTGGTCTTACCAAGGCATTAATACTATTTTATAATGAAGGAGAACCAAAGGAGATGCCAGGATTTTAATAAAGCTTTAAAAAGCTTTATTGAGAAATTGCCTCATTTACAATTTCAGGAGGATACAACCACAATCAGCTGGGTGAGCCCTAATGGCAGGAAAGATTTGTGTTCTGGAATTTGACTCACAAGGAAGTTGGGAAAGGGGGAAAAATCCTGGCGTCAGTTCAGGGATAATAAACAAAGGGAAATCAATGTTTGATTTTCCATTGGATGGAGAGGAAGGGATTAGAAGCGAGTAAGCGAGTGCGCAATGGGAAATACACATTGAAAGAAATGCCTTGGCACTGGCAACCTTAACATGCTACTTGCCTGGCTGCTTAGGATACAAAAGGAAGCTTTTGGGCTGAAATTGACTAGGATCATGCCAATTTCATATAGCAGTGCAAACGGGCTGGGTGCTAATTAACTCATCAAGGTTGCAGAGTTGAGCTGATCTGCAGTTAGCACCTTTCAGGGAAGCGCAGCTTGCCCAGAAAAGAAAAGCAGTTTAGGCAGAGACAGCTAGTCCAAGCAATCTCCCTCCTCTGCAAGGGAGGAAATTCTGGTAGGGGGATAAAGGGAGAAGAAAATATAAAAGCTACAAGTTAGGTGGGCGGACTTCAACTATCAGAATAGATTGTAGAAGGAAAAGTCTTCTTCAGGGTCCAGTCCAAGGGAATAAGCAACATGGCGACTGCTTTAGAGAAAAGGTTGTAGTTTATTGAAGAAGAGAACCAGACAGAAAGATGGCTCTGGAAGAAAAGAGTGAGCACATGTAGTAGGAAATGGGTTTTATACCCTCTTGGGCTTTTGTTTGGATTTGTTTCCTGTTCCTGTTTGAGGCTTTGTATTTCCTGTGTCATGTACTTTGACCTGAGTCTGAGTGTGCCCCTTTGGCATCTGTGGGTTAATCCTATTATGTCCTGTCTTAGAGTTTGGGTGGGGTATGTAGATTTTAGGTGTCTTTGTCTTCCTAAGCTTCTAGCTGGAGGGCTCCAACCTTCCTGAATGGATTATTATATCTATATTTCTACAGAGCAGGTTTCTGCTTGGGGGAGGGAGACTTGGGGCTATTAAGAAAAACTGGGCATGCTTTTCTGCCTCTTTAAGATCCTTTGAGGAAATATAATATTCTGCCCTTTTAATATTTCCTTCTCTGGTGGGGGGCTGACTTCCCACAAGAGAAATGAAGTCCACTCATTTTCTGGCAGCCAAGAGTGAGAAACACTGAGTTATGCATCTTATTATCAATGTATTATTTTAATTTGTAAATTAAGTAATCAGGCCTCTCCAGACAATTCAGAGTTCATTTATTTCTTTCCAATTATCCTTTACTTTTCCAGGGAATACCTCTTGGAAGGCTTGATCAGAACATTCCTCCTTTCCCAGAAAATTTCTCTTGTGCCTGTTTGACAAAAGAGTTAGGGTTTTCACGTGCTTTGATGTTCCACAAAGATAAATGAATTCAGCCTTTGTCGTTGAGGTTTATTAACTATTGTGGCAGAAGCTCATAGGACATTGTCATCTTAGCTTTTTGAAAGAAATTAAAGCATCTGAAGGAATGAAATCAAATCTTGTAAGCAGTTTTTAATCTCAGAACCTGTTTTGAAACCTGTTGTTTAGTTAGGAGGAGCCATATAACTTGATACAGTCATCCATTTTTTGAATATATCTCTTCTAAAAGTATCTCTAATAAGGATGTCTGCCGGGCATGGTCCAAAAAGTCACGGGCAGGAGGTTGGACAGAAGACTTCCAAGTTCCCTTCTAATCTTATTATTCTATGTTGTAAGATGGTGGCCAAGACAATGATTGAACTTCTGCTTGTCGCAACAAACATTAAAACCAAGCAGAGCTTCGATCCTACTGTCAACGCTACCAATTTGGTTTTTGTGACTACACTTTGTGGACATCTCTGAAGAAATTTCTTGGATGAGAAGCGAAACATCTTCAAGGAAAAACAATCCAGATGCCTTTTGAAAAAGCACCATTGAGGACAACCATGACCTGGATGATTGAGACTCTCTATAAACATCTCCGATCTCTGTTGTGTGACATAAACCACTGCTTCTAATACTGTGGGACATTTTTCCTGGGCACCAATTTCTTCCATGCCTGTCCACAATTTTTTTCAATTTTGCATAGTTTCTCCACTTTGGGGTGGCTCATGTTCCTTCTTATGGCCTTTGAGCAGGGTGGAGCTTTCTGAGAAGAATATACGTCACCCTGTCCCATCCTGTCCCTAAGCTCCTGGCTGTCATTCCTTGTGGACGGGCACAAGATGAAGACTCTCCGTTCAGGGTCTGGGTTTGAAGCATGTAGAGCAGTTTCCTTTTTGTTGTGTCCCTGGTGCCCACAAAGCTAACATTTGATTACAGATCTCCAAAAGTCTCTTGTCGTCCACAGCTGCTTCAGAAAGCCAGCAAGCACACACCCACCTTGGCAGCTCAACAACATTAGGAGGCACCAGTTATGCCTTTGAAAATCCTACTGTTTTCTTTATTAAGAAGAGAGAGACAGAGCAGCATTCAATGCCTGGCATTTGCAGAGGAAGAGGGCATTTATTTATTTTTACAAGTAAAAAAGAAATATATGAGAAAAAAGGAAAAAAGCCATCAGCTTAACAAAAAAAAAGTAACAACTAATAAAAAGGAGGAAACTAAATATAAACATATCCATCAATTAAAACTGTTTCTAATTCTACATTAAAAAGATGGCTAATATTAGAAAGTTATCACTTCATCCATTCATACATCCACATAATTCATCCACGCAATTCTATAGTTCTCCCTTTTTTATGCACACATGGACATACCCAACCCACCAGGTTTCATCTCCTTCTGCTTTTTCACATGCACAAACACATGCACACAAACACACACACACACATACACACACATAAGCCAATTCACATGCTCTCCTCACTTGCCCCTTGGCCCCCATTGGATATTGTCAAGGTCATGGAAGAAGCAGGCCCACCCTTACCTCTGAGTCTCATTGCAACGGTCCCAGACTGATCACTTGGCCATTTGCCAGCCCAGACCTTTCTTGTTCTCCTGTACTTGCAGACGCCCAACCATGTGCGCTGATATGTATATGCTTTATTGTATAGAGAATCGTGTAGAAGAATATTTAGAAACGGACAAAGGATGACACCAAGTTTTGATTTGACCCAAGGAGATCATAATTGTTACATAGCACCTGGAAATGATGTCTGCAAATATTGAAATGTGTAAAGCCATTTGCAAGTCATTCAGTTCCCAAACAAAACACTTAGATCAGGTTTTCAGTAAATATAAATGCATAGAAAGTGATTCTCATTCCATTTCTCATTCTGAGCAATGGTCAATTTGCTACTCTTGAATCTAAAATAGTCCAGCCACCCAGCCAATCTGGCCTTGGCTGCCTCCTTGCCCTGGTCCAAGCCAGGCCATATCATCACCTGTCCCATCTTAGGGCCTCAGATAGCCCAGTGGCCTCACCTTTTTCCTTGCCTTTCTCCCTTCCGAGTTTTTTCTTCCCAATAGCTATAGTGGTACAGCAAACAAGAACCATCTGAGCAGAAGCCATATGTTACAAAGTTGAGAAGGTGTGTGGAAAGAAGTGGAGGGCAGTGGACAATTATTGGAGGTTCTCTATTTCTTTGAGGAAGGGCAGACAGACTGATTGGCAAAAAGGTAAAGGTGATTTTGTCCTGGCCCCCTAATAATAGGTGATGAGATCCTGTAGAATCAGAGCTATCAAATTCACATCAGGGAGGCTTTCCTGCACAAGAAAGCACAGATGGACCGCAGATGTCACAATTATCTTCCCATTTATGAAGCTCTCCAAGGTCCCTTCCAACCCTATGATTCTATCTTCTACTATGTCTAAATCTCCAGGAAAAATTACAAACAGGAGGAAGGCAGAAGTTTTGGTCAGGAGAGGAAGAGAGAGGTCTAGTTGAAGAGCCTGATTTTCAGACATCCACAAATCAGACAGTCAGCAACAATAAACAGGAAATGAACAGTGATCCTCACATTGTCTTGTAATAAATCAAACATCCAGCAGTCCAGACCTACAAGGGGCATAAGTCCGAGTTCAGGCAGTCCAGAATTTGGTGAGAGGCAAAACTATGACTAATACTAAGGATTTTATCAATCCTACTGCATCAGGAAGGGGAAGGATGGAGAAAAAGAGGGAAGGGCCACCCCAGGACAGGACTCTACATCAGTCCAGGACCAATGAGACTCTTTTTTTTGCAACAAGGTCAACGTGGCTTGGCTGCTCTGATGTGCTTATTCTTCCACTCCAGCCCAGTGTTTCTCAACCTTGGCCACTTGAAGATGGGTCTTCCCCCTCCACTTCAGGTGTTGAGGGAAACACAAAGTTCTGGTTCTTACTCTTCTGGCAGCCTCAACCATTGTTATTTGATGATGCTGTAGTGTGTCTTTAATGTTGTCTCTCCATCTTCCTCTGTGCCTCCATGTTCCTTGACCTTCTCCGCTTTTTGTATATGCCTTGCACGGGATGGTGCGGCAGATCTTAGATTGCAAGAGTGCCATCTTACTATCCTTTCACAGTCTGTTCTGCCCTGCCCAAGGCTTTTTAAATAGGGTGTTGGCAGCTGAGCACCTTCTTTCCTTGCAGCCTTGGAAAAAGATTCTCTTTTTGAGGCCAGACCAATAAACTCAACAATAAACCAATAAACTTTGGCAGAAGGGGAAGATTTGTTTGTTTGTTGGGTTTATATGTCACCCGTAACAAACAACACTAGATTAAAATGTTTAAAACCTAACAAATATCTTAAAGATGATAAAAATCCCAATCAAGATATAGTTAAAAGATGGAGCAGGAGGGAAATTGCTGCAAATTGCTTCAAACTGGTTTATATCTATGGAGATTCTCAGTCATCCAGGTCATGGTTATCCCAAAGGTGGTTTTTCAAAAGGAAACTGGACCTTCTTCCTTTTTCCTTGAAGATGTTTCACTTCTCATCCAAGAAGCTTCTTCAGTTCTGACTAAAGGGTGGAGGATAGAAGGATTTATATTCTTTGCAGTTGTTTGGTTGTTAGCACTCTTTCTGAGAGTCATTGAGGCCACTTGGAGGTTTATCTGGGCCTTCAGGGTCACCTGAATGGTGCAAATGGGTGTGGAACCTTCTTGGAACTGCTGAAAGGACTGTGTTGTAAACAGGAGAGAGGTGATGTCATATTCCACTCCTTCTGTTGAGGGCACAGATAAACCTCCAAGTGGCCTCAACGACTCTCGGAAAGAGCGCTAACAACCAGATGACTGCAAGGAATATAAATCCTTCCATCCTCCACCATTCAGTCAGAACTGAAGAAGCTTCTTGGATGAGAAGCGAAACATCTTCTAGGGGAAAAAAAAGTCCAGCTGCCTTTTGAAAAAGCATTTTTGATTCAAACTGGCTTGCACTGAACTAGGACTGAAGTGGTATGACATGAAAATTTCCCAAAAAAGAAACAAAGGGAAGAAGACGGCAGATTGTGAATGCTACCTACGGCTGGTCATTTGCAATAAATTAAAAACCAATTTCTGAGAAAATCTCGGTTGCTACCAACAACACACATCACAATATCCTGAAACACAATATCCTCAAAGAGTGGCATGCAAACATAGTTGTGCAGTTTTGTTGAAGCGCTCCAGTGACTGAAGCTGCTTCCATTCTGACCTCCAGTTTCACTAAACCTTGCTCGATATTCCTCTAAAATTATCCTTGGTGGCCACATTCTTCCCACCTTCATGGCCTTGGGAGGGGCAGCCAAGTAGAAATGGGAAGAGAAAATCAGGGAGCCTTAACCTAGAAGTAAAAGAAGGGGAAATCAATCCAAAGAGCCGAATGGCAGAACCGCAGGAGATGCAAATTCTTCCTCAGGAGGAGGGTGATAAGAGAGATTATTGATCTGTGGTTGAAGAAGGATATGGGGAGGGGGATGCACAGCACTAGGAGAGAAAGGGGGGGTGCAAAGGCTTTGCAATTGCAGGATGAAGGTGTGTAAATAGAAAGCAGTTTGGACCATTTAGTCCAGTGTTTCTCAACCTTAGCAACTTGAAAATGTCCGGACTTCAACTTCCAGAATTCCCCATTCCTCACCTGAGGGCTCTGAACCAGCCCTGGTCCTCCTGAGTCCTCCCGGCAATTCCTGGGGAGTGTGGCCAGCGGCTGCTTTATTCCAAATTCCTGGTTTACTCGGGAGGAGACAGGGGACAATCCCCTACTCCAGTAGCTTAGAGATGGGAAAATGGGGCTAGGGTTTCCCCAGAAGGAGTATCACTGATCCCTGGAGGATTTAAATCTTCATGAGGTATAGAATAGAGGTTCAAGAATAGACGTGAATCAAAAACGCACCGAAGGAGAAAGGATGATCTCAACTCTCTTCTCAGCTGCAGCAGATCTCTCTCTCTCTCTCTCTCTCTCTCTCTCTCTCTCTCTCTCTCTCTCTCTCTCTCTCTCTCTCACACACACACACACACACACACACACACACACACACACACACAGTGTTACAATACCCCATAGGATCGTCCTTAAAATCAAGCAAAAAACAGTCAACCTCACATCTAGCTTCAGTGATGCTCCCCTCCTCCCAAGAAGATACGGGACAAAAGTCGAAAACTGGAGATTCCCCTCCTCTCTGTCTTGATTTTCCTGGCTTCCACCCACCCACCCCCCGGATTAGCAGAATGGGGATTTCTCCCTAACTTTCTGTGTTTGAACCCCTTGAAATCGGGTGTCCCCCCCCTTTCTTTCTAGTCTGCTAGAGCCATGGCTTTTGTCTGGGATGAAGGAGGAGGTCAAACCCTGTTTGGCCCCAGCAGTGGGGGAAAATGGCCAAACCGATCAGTTTTTCCAAATCTTTTCCTTTCCATTTCCCTTTTAATTTATTGATTTCAATTTTACATTCAAGCGTTCTGGTTTTATTTTAAATGTTATATAATTATTTCATCATCATTTACTTTTTGAGCACTCGTAAAGGTAAAGATTAGTGACTGATAAAGGTGTCCCCACTTCAGAAATAGTTAAAGGCATCTTTTTGAAATCTCAGTGTGCACAGCCAGCTTGCTTCCCAATGGCTCCCCTGCCCAGGTTCTGCTAGAAGTCAGGTTGTCAAGCACTATGGAGCAAACTGCTGCTTTGAGAAGGTCTCTAGTCATCTCCAAGTGCTCTGTAGTCAAACCTCTAGACCTAACTATTGAGTGGACATGCTTTGAGTGATCTCCCAGAGAGCCTTCACCAAGCCAGCAAAAGGACGGGGCAGCCCTGCAAGCAGAGAACTGGAGTGGAAACAGCAACCCTAGCAATCGAAATGGAGGCTGCCCTCACACCCATACACTCCTCTTTTGGATCTGACCAATTCATCTCTTTGCCTAATCTCATCAGACGCAATTTGACCCTTCCTGCTGTACACAAAGCCCCTGCCATCTCATCTCAACCTCCCCACCAGCTCACAGCCCAGCCCAGCCCAAGAGTAGCCCTTGCAAGGAAACTGCAACCCAGAGAAATCCAAACCTTCCATCTTCTCAGCTGAGGACCACAATATTCAGTCTCCTTCACCATAAACATCTCCAGCTCTGCTGCCCTCCTGAAAGGGCCATTCTGCCTTGCAACAAAATAATCCCAGATTCAGGGACAACAACCTGCCCATCTTCCCCAAACTGGCCAGACAATCAGACCCCTAGGATTTTCTGCCTTGTAGACCTCACCATCTAGAGAGATCTTTGCTTTCCTGTTGTCAGGGTCCCTTTTTCTTGTAAAGGAGGCACCCAAGGACTGCTATCCTCGGTGTTGTGCTCTTTGCTTCAAAAATCCCACGACAATATTAGGCAGAGGCCAGGCCCCAATTTGCCACCTCTCTCCTGCTTCCAGGAATATTTCCCCAAAATACAATGTAAATTAGGTAGAATCAGACAGAGGGAGAATCGCATCAGTGGATCAACAATGCCCATGTCCCAGGTTGATAGCCGTTTCCATTTTCTCGCTCATCTGTTGGTTGCGAGCTTAGTCCTCTTTCAAACTCAGTCCCACATCTGCCTGTGTGTAAAGGCACATCCAGTTAGCTGTTGTCAAAAGGATGAAGGATCAAGAAGGAGTGTCCATGCCTTAATGGCAGATCATCACGTTTCTGAGCACTTCAAAGGCCAGCACGGAAGGACAAAGAAGAACCTGGAACTCCAGGTGGACAGGTCTGCCTATTTTACATGGCATGATAAAGAGAGATCCTGAGTGAAGTTCTGCTGAGTTGTTTGGGTTCACCCCCTCCCCAACTCTCCTGTTCTCCCTCATTGCTCTTTTTAACAGATCTTAACAGTCAGTGGATCTCTGACTTCCTTTCTTGAAGATCTACTTGGTTTGAAAGAATGCACTGGCTTTATAATAATGGAAAAATTCTCCTCACTTCAAATTCCTTCCAGATAACCCCAGCTCAGCAGCTCTTGGGGCTGGTTCCCACATGCACTTTCTCCTGGCAAGACTAACCTTCTTCCTTGCCTTGTCCCATCACCATTCAGAAGCCAAATTGCCATTTGCAACCTTCCCCCACCCCCATTGCCAAACCTCCACCTCTGCTCTCTCGTTCCCTCTTTTTCCAGAATTCTCTCCTATTTCCTCCTCTTCGGGGCAAACAAAAGCCACAGGGACGGGTCAGAGGTAGCAGAAAGGTCTCCCTTGCCTGCCTCCCCGCCCCTCCTGAATTTCCAAAACAGAGAGCAGAGTACAAACAAACCACACTAAAAGTAGCAAGAATGCAGACATCATACCAGAAAAAATAGCCTTTAAAACTAGCCAGCCAGCCAAATTCCTATATGGATCCCAGGTCTTCATTAACATCTCTCCCATTCAGCTCTGTCTTTAAGGGCTTTTCTACTGTCTGGTGAGGGCTGTCACTACAGATAAGGCAGGTGCTACACATGCGAAACAGGAGATTTCCCCCTCCCTCCAGACCTCCCCCACCCCCAAGAGATCCAGAGTAAAGCGGGGGGACCCTGTTGCAGCCATGCACTGCTTGCTGCCTGTGGTCTCCTTCAACTGGGGCTCCACTTCATTATTGACATCCATTCCTTGAAGCCATCTCAGCTGTTAGAAGAGCAGCCTTGAACCCGGCACTAACATTTCAAAAGAAGAATTGCACTAAGCCTCTGTCCTAAAATGCACTCTCCCTTTCCCTGGATGTATTTTCTAGCTATTTTCACACCAAATCAAATATTGCTTTCTGCCCAAATGCACACCTTAAGCTTGAATTATGTATTTTGAAGGCTGCAAAAGATTATTCTGAAACTGTAGGAAACGTTAAGGCAGGAGTTAGGGTTAGCTTAGCTCAACTTGCTTGTGGTACCCAAGAAAAAGTCTGATGAATTGGGGCAGGTTGTCCTGTTCCCTTAGATAGTGGGATGGGTTAGGGTGTGCACTTTTGAATGCCCAACTGTGGTGTTGCAGGCGAGCAAACAGCAGCAATAGACAGGCCTAAATCCGGCAGCCGTTGTGGGTCTTTGTGGCCCAGCTCTGCAGTCCAATCTGAAGAGCCTCCTTGCCCAGTTGGGAAGCAATTTTCTCTTTGCTTAACTTTCATCCTACAGTGTTTCCTACAAAGTCTGAGAATATTTTTGGATGCTACATGACTAAGCCGTTGCTATGGGAACCATTGTAGAGTTTTAATGAATAGGGTGGAGTGGTGCTTCCTTAAGAGTCCAAGGCAAATGTCATGGATAAATTGGATTGGTGCCATCATGAGACCAGGTGATGGGCAGCAAGGGAATCCCCTGAGGGCTGTCTCTTGTGGTCTCAGCCTGCTGGCCACAGTCCTGCCTCTCCGGGACAAATTTCCTGACAGAGTGAACAATCAACCCATGGAACGGGTTGGCCTTCAGAAGTTGTGGGTGCTCCATCACTGGAGGTTTTCAAGAAGAAATTGGACAGGCATTTGTCTGAAATTGTATAGGCTCTCCTGCTTGAGAAGGGGGTTGGACTAGAAGACCTCCATGGTCCCTTCCAGCTCTATTATTCTTTCTATGATAACATGTATCCATCCCATCAAGCCCAAAGAAAGTCAAGGATCTCCTGCCATGGGCAGGCAGCTAGACTAGAAGACCTCCAAGGTCCCTTCCAGCCCTATTATTTTATGTTCTGTCCCCAGCTTGGTGTGGAGGGGCTTCTCTGACCTGCCCTTCCTTGAGGAGGGTCGTTTGCAGCAAAGTAAAAGTTATTGCCTCAGGTGGTTGGAGGGACCCTGGAGGTCTTCTCTTCTCAGACCAAGGCAGGCGAGTGGCGTCCAGGCTTTGCTTGAACTCTCCAGTGATGGAGCCCCCAGGACTCCTGGAGGCAGACTGATGTTTTGATACTTCGTGGCTTTCTCTTTTTTATATAATAAATTTATGAAACATTACAATTGAAAATATATAAACGAATACAAACTAATAAAAAGAAAATAAAAAATAGTAAAGGAAAAGAAATATATAAAAATTGACTTCCCTCTTCACCACAAGTATAAGCAATTTTAGTAACTTATCACTGCTTAAATACAACAAAGGATCTCTTTTCTCATAACCCATCTCTTATCTATAAACTAATCTTTAAAGCCTCATCATTCAGTTCTGATCAGCAAAAGTCCATTGAAGGTTGCCAGAAATAACAACATATCTATTTTAATATTGATCAAACGAGCCAATTTTATATTTCTTCCTTTTATTTTTAACAATAGGATCTTTAATCCTTTCAAATATTCTTAGAATTTGGATTTTTTTTCATCATTCCTTTGTTCCCTCTCACAAAATTCTTCAAAGCATTAACAAATTTCTCTTGTAAATCCAATCTAGAAAAATTATACAGGTCCTTTTAGGGGGGATTGCTTTTTTGTATATCCCTTTTATACGTGTTTTAATTTGTCAGACAGTTTCATTTGTCTCTCTAGTGTAGCATCTTTTTCCATATAATTCTTGTAGCCTATACTTTTTAAATCCACTTTCAAATCAGTCAATGTTGTCATGTAAAACTTTGTTTTCTTAGCTTCTTTTAAACACAATCTATCTATCTAAGTCCATAGTTCACAAATAATCTTTAATACAACCAATGCTAAATATCTTGCTCCAGTCTGTATTAGCAAATCAAATTGAAGTGTTTTTCTCCTTTAAATGTATGTTTAGTTCCTCCTAGTTCCATCTAGGATCCGGCCTTCAACGTTCTGTCCTATTATATAATTATTTAAGAGTTCAAAACAACAGTACCTTCCCAGGGGAAAATTCTTATAACTAATTTCAAAATCTTATTTCAAATCCTTAGTCCATTTGTAACTCTCCAAAATCATTGTTCTAATCAGTCTTTTGCTGTTAATTCCAAAACAATTTCTCTCCTTGGTCCTTAAACTTTTATTAAGGATTGAAGCAAATCCACCCAGTTCAAAGGTTCATAATAGCTACAAAATATTAACAAGCAATTTCCACAAGTGATTAGAAAAGGAGGTATGCAAATCCAGCATCCTTAAAAATGGTGGCTGTGGTTGGAGCAGAGATGGTGTCCCCTCCTCTCCCAGAGTTCTAAACCTGCCACAGGCCACCATCTTGTGGTCTCCTCCTAACGAGCAACCATCTGGAGCACCTGTGGGCAATCCCAAGTGCTCCCCTTGTCCAGAAAGCAATTACGAAAAGCTGGTCTATTCAATGGCTCTTGCCTGCCTCCTGCCACAGTCATTAGATCCGGTCTCAGCAGAACCATTTTCAATTCATCCAGAACTGTTTCATGACTTTCAGGGTCAGAAAATTCCTCCTTATTTTTAGTTTGTCTCTCCCTCTAAACTCAGAATGAGAAAGAATTCTTTGACAAAAGAGTAATCATTGTTTTTAACCATGAGAGCAATTGACCAGCTGCCCAAGAACAGGATGGCGCCTTTGCATGGATCCTGGTTGAAAAGGCTCCCATAAGCCTTCTCAACCCCGGATGACCATTGGGTGACCAAGGGATTTTTTGGTAGTACTTTACTGCCATCCAGGCTTTTTGTTTTCCTTTGGATTTTTCTTCCCCTCCGTGGGGCAAATTTCCCCAATTTGGCTGCCCTCCAGTTGCATCAGATTTCTATTCCCCAAAACCACCCTAGGTAGGGATAATGGGAATTGAAGTGCACCATAACTAGATGCCAACAGACTGGGAGAGACGACCTAAGGACACATGTAGACTGGCAGCAGTTTTGCAAAGGTCATCAAGGTGCCTCCCAACGTGCACCAGATTCTTGGAAAACAAACCAGAGATGCCAAGCTGGAAGTCAGGGCCTTCCATGTGCAAAGTGCTTTTCTGAGTATGGTGGCCTTGTCATATACTCCCTCTCCATCTGGAAGAAGGACGCCTGGAGCCTTGATGTGGGTTGACTCTGAGATGGACCCAGGGCTGCCTCAAGAGCAGAAGAAGCCAAGCCAACATGTGAAGAGCATTCAGTTTGTGTCAGATCTGGGATGACACAATCAGGGTTGTGATTATGATGAATTATAGGAAACTAAATCTGTTTCCTTCCAGCTCAGCTGCAATTCATCAGGAAGCCAAACTGCATCTGCTTTTCCAGTAAGTTCACTGGAGCTCTGCGGGGTTGAGGGGAAAAGATTTTTTTCCAATCTTGCCTCATCCTGATCCCAGCACCAGATTCTCCTCTGTTGTGCAGAGGTTCAAACAATACTTTCTCTATTGCTTCACAAACAAGCCAGGGGAATGATGCCCTGGGAGCTTTGTGCCACCCCAGTTACAAATATGTGTGTGTTTTGCAAAGCCAAACAGGCTGGATGCCATTTTTGGTGCCCTCCTGTTGATGACTCAAAGGTGCTTTTTCAGGCAGCAACTGGACTTTGTTTTTCTTTGAAGACATTTTGCTTCTCATCTAAGAAGCTTCCCCATCCAGTCAGAGCTGAAGAAGCTTCTTGGATGAGAAGCAAAATGTCTTCAAAGAAAAACAAGGAAGTCCAGTTGCCTCCTGAAAAAAGCACCTGGATGACTTGAGAATCTCCATAGACATCCTCCTGTTGGTTAGCTAGAGGATGAACTGCTTCATGTTGCACTCATTGTGCTTTGAGACAGGGGTCCCCAACCCCCAGGCCCTGGTCCACTAAGGGGCCACAGCCCATTCGGAACTGGGCTGCACAAGTGGCAGGTGAGCCCGTATGCACTTGAAGCTCCACTTGCGCGAGTAACGGGTGCTTGCACTCACAGCTTCACTTGCACGAGTGGTGGGTGCTTGCACACAAATGTCACACAAATAAAGCTGTGTGCACATGCACCTACCACTCATCAGAGCAATCCCCTCTCCCCCATCCCGCAACAGGCTGCCAAGTTGGAAAGGTTGGGGTCCGCTGCTTTGAGGTCACTGGCAGTGATAGCCAAAGTTAGCTTGTGACAAATTCTGAGGACTTGGGGAGCAAAATAGAAGAGCACAAGAGGTCCCTGAGGAGGACATAAGTGCTGGTGAGCTGTCTGGCAAGCTTCAGATGACAGTTTTCCCACTTCCCACCTCCTGCCCCTGCTGTCCCCCAACAATTCTCTGATTCCCCCCAAACACTCCCTGTGATCTGCAGGGAGTCAGCGAGCAGCAGGTGCATCACTGCTTCTTCTTCCCTCCCAACTGCTCTGGCAAAGTTCATTGAGAAGGTGGTAGACAATAGAGGAAATGTGTGGGAAGGGTAGATAGATGTGTAAAGGTAGCTTCCTACCTTCCCATCCACCCCCCCCCCAAAAAAAAAAACCTGTCTTGCAAAAACACCAGTCTTCAGGACTGGCAATGTTGCCCAACCCTGAGCTCAGATGGGCCACTGCACTGGATAAGCCAGTTCAGGAGTTGAACTGTAGACCTTCCCCAGTAAATCTGAATTGTGCAGAGTTTGGCTGAGGTGCTGGATGGGCTTTACTGGTAATGAGCAGACTTTGGAAAGTCAGACTGCATGCAGTGGAAAGGGTTCTGTTAAAAAAATGTGCATGAGTTTCATTCTGCAGTGTGTTCTTTCTCTGGCAGTTTCTCACCAGGTTTCTAAGCAACTCTATACTGTGGAGGGAAGGCTTCTTCAGGAGCTCCTCTGTGGGTGGCTGTTACTTGATGGATCCCACTCGCTTCTCTTCTCAGTGTAGGAGGCCAACGTGTTTGAAAGGGCGCAGTCAGGCTCCCAAACTCTCACGTCTTCATGCCATCCCACTGGAACAGCCACTCGCAAGGTTGATGAATGGAGGAGACCACAGGGGATTACACCTGCAGAAGGAAGCAGGGAAGCCCATCATCCAGAGAAGGAAGTGACCTGAGATGTTTTCTCAAGAAAAGTCCCCTCTTTGGCTCCAAATTAAATATATGAAACTAGCCATATGTCCAGAGATGCTTTGGTTTAGGGTTTCCCTCCATGGCCAATGCCTCCCGTAATCCTGTGCTGGGCCCAGCTGGTTCTGTTCTTCAGCTGGTGAGGATGGTTCCAGGAATGAGTCTTTGCTTAAGCTCATTTCCCTTTGCTAAAACTGGGGCCAGAGCTGACTGAGGAAGACTTAACGCTTCTCCTCCCCTCTCAGTCTTCTTCACTTGACCTTTCAATGCCTTCATTAAAAGCACAGAATCCGGAGAACCAAAAGCCGATGGTCTGTGGAGATTCTCATTCATCCAGGTCATGATTGTCCTAAAGGTGGTTTTTCAAAAGGCAACTAGACTTTGTTTTTCCTTGAAGATGTTTCACCTCATCCAAGAAGCTTCTTCAGTTCTGACTCAAAGAGGGCATCTATATTAAGATTGAACATCCCTCTCTCAATTGGGGGGGGGGGATATGACACCACCTATCTCCTGTTTATAACAGTCCTTTCAGCAGTTCCAAGAAGGCTCTGCACCCATTTGCACTATTCAGGTGGCCCTGAAGGCACAGATAAACCTCCAAGTGGCCTCAACAACTCTCAGAAAGAGTGCTAAAGACCAGAGGACTGCAAGGAATTTAAATCTTTCTATCTTCCATCATTCAGTCAGAACTGAAGAAGCTTCTCGGATGAGAAGCAAAACGTCTTCAAGGAAAAACAAAGTCCAGTTGCCTTTTGAAAAAGCACCTTTGGGAAAAACAACTGACTGTGTTACTGTGACAGGACAAACTCTGGGAGGACCTCTACAATTCCTGGTAATTACGCCATACCTGTGACGGGTGACCTTGAAGGAGATGTTCACTGGCTCTGGGCATTGAGGTCCTCTGAGTATCCAAGCATTTTTGTAGCCCAAAGTGTCATTGTGGAGCTCACCTAAGATTGCCTAAATATTACGACTGATTTGTAGCATGCAAGGCATGTATGCACCATCCATCAGACTGGTTATTAGAAAAGGAGTTGTGCAGCTTAGCTCTCTTAGGGGAGTATTTACAATGGAACAAGCTAGAAAACAAAGGAAATAGTTTAAATAAGAAGGAATAAGCCGAGAGTCTGGGACTGTAAATTACAAAGCTTCCCTCCTTTAGGGACTTTTCCCTTCTTTTCTAATGTCTTATTCCCCGACATCCCTTTATGTTCTCATCTGTCCTGACTGGGAATTTGTGTGGATCCTCTTTCTGCTGCCTTCCACCCATACCTCTCCTGGAATAGCTTTTTGGCCTTGGATTTTGGCCCTGAAGTTCACCCTGAGCTTATTCCCTAAGCAGCATGAGATTCCCGAATCAGGAGCCCAGAGCATGAGCAGGATACTTTGATTCCCACCGTGGATGAACGGCTGCAAAAGTTGATGGAGTTAGCAGAGGTGGCTAAATCGACTGCTTTGATTAAAGAAAAGAACACAATAATTTTGTTTCTACTTGGAAACCACTTCTGGACTTTGTGCTTGAGGTGTCAAAAAATGAAGCCTTGATTTGGTGTTTTGCTGATTAGATAGGTTTGTTGTTATAGAAGAGGCTAGTATATATGATCATGTAAAAGTTAAAAAGTTGAGGTTATCTTACTCCCTGCACCAAAAGGAGTTGGAGGTCAATACTTCCCTTTCTCTCTCCCCCTTTCCCTCCCTTATTTTCCCATTGTTTTCATTTTTAATTGTACTTTTCTATTTTATGCTTTGATAAACTAATAAAATATTAACCATCTAGGAATACAGAGCATGAGCATGAAAAATAGAAAGCAGAGCTTTCCCAGGTGGAGGCAGGCACAGATGGTCCTGCTCCAAGCAGAAGCTCTGCATTTGCCCCCATGTCCACTCCTTGTGGTGTCTTCCATTCCTGGATACAATAAAGGTTCCTTTTCTGGCTGCCCCAAAGGTGCTTTTTCAAAAGGCAACTGGACTTTCTTCTTTTTGCTTGAAGACATTTCGCTCCTTATACAGGAAGCTTCTTCAGTTCTTTCATAACTGAAGACGCTTCTTGGACGAGAAGCGAAATGTCTTCAAGGAAAAAGAAGAAAGCCCAATTGCCTTTTGAAAAGAATCTTCACAGACGTTTCTGGCTGTATTGCTCATGCCTCTGGGAAGCTTCTCCCCAATTCATGCCTTGGGGATCCTTGCCAGGAGCTGCTCTATTGCTCTAAAATGGGTGAGGTGAGGTGTCTGGGCTGTTCTTCTGAATGGCTAGAAGTCCACCTGAGAAAGGTCCAGGTTTGGGTAATGGTAAACTTTGATGCCAGCAAGCCAGCCCACTCCATATTTGCATCCATAGCAGTGGCCGAGTGGGACCATTAACATGCTCGGCAGGTATGATTGATGCAGTCTGCCTGCACCCACAGGGGATGGAGGCTGCTTTTGAGAAAGGTCTTTTCTTGCTTGTTGCTTTGGTCACCACAGCCTCCCCGGGACATTGTCTCACCTCCTTCTCTGGCTTCTAGGAACAGTCGTGGCAGTCATCTCCAACATTAGACAAGCAATTGCCTTGTGGTTATAATAAGCGCCTCACTTTGATTCTCCCTGACGCTTCCACCATGTGATTGCCTTCTGAAAGGGGCAACGGGTCTGCCCCCCAAAATGCGAGAGGTTTGGAGCCTCCAAAAAGACTTTCTATGGACCCAATAGTCCGAGGATAGCTCAGGAGATATCCGCATAGTCTGTGTGGAATACTCACGCTTCCTTTGCCAAGCTGGCTTATAAGGAGGAACTGTCTGGTGTAGGAAAATGTCCACAGAGTTTGATTCTGCTCTGGGAGGTTGGTTCAGAATTAGCCATGCCATACACTTGGGGAAGGACAGTTTGTTTGTTTTTGCAAGCCAAGTTGAAATGTTGCTTAGGGCATCAGAATAGCAATAGCACCGAGACTTATATACCACCCCATAGTGCTTTACAGCAGTCTCTGAGCGATTTACAATGTCAGCATTTTGCCCCCCAACAATCTGGGTCCTCATTTTACCGACCTCAGAAGGACGGAAGACTGAGTCAACCTTGAGCCGGTCAGGATCGAAATCCAGGCTGTGGGCAGAGTCATCCTGCAATGCTGCATTCCAATTGCTGCGCCACCAGGGCTCCTGAGAATCAGCCCCTGATGGTCCAATTCTTGGAGGGTGCTTGTATGCTCCAGAATTATATTTTGATTTATAGCCCCGCTGAAGTTGAACACAGCCCTAGATTTCCTAAGGGCCCAATGTCTACCTACCTGTGGCATGATATGAATTGGCATGTGGTGACTCTGGGGGTCATTCTGTTCCTGGAAATAGCCACACCCTCACTGACACAGCCCAGATTGTCAGACCTGCCCCAGTCTGATCCTTTAGGAAAGAAAAGCCTTCAACTCCATTTGATTGAAGTGAAAGATACTTTTACTAAAAGTCAGGCTGAATCTGAGTTTCCTGCACATCATTATTTTCTTCATTCACCGTTTCTCCCCCGATGACCAGTCCAAATCCAGCCAATGCGATGCCACCAAGATGTTCTGGGAATGCTGAGGTGTTTGGGCTAGTAAATTTCCATACTCAAGGCAAATGACCTCTTCCTCAGCTGTCATCCCCCTTCCCTAATTCCCACAATAGATCCATACAGCTTTATTGCCCATTTGTCCTCTCCCCCTAGTCCTTTGATGGCAGGATGCCAGTGAGGCACCAAGCCAAAGATGGTGGTCCTTATATGCTGCCCCCCCCTTAACAGGGACATTAATCCTGCAGAAGAGAAAAGAGGAGAGAGGGAAACATAACAAACATATGATTACATAAACAAATGACTTTGGTTTGTCAGGATATTGGTTGTGGAAACGTTTTATGAGGTTAGACGCTTTAATGTGCTTCATGTCCATCCATTGTCTTTCCATGCAACTAAGTACTGGAGTTTCCCACAGTGCTTACGGGAATCTAATATGTCTTTAACTGCAAAATGCTGTTCATCCTCAATCATGGGAGGTTAAGATAGTGTTGGCGGTGGCGGCCATAGTGGGGAGAGGATTTCAGGCTTAAGGAGACTGCAATGAAAAATTGGGTGAATACGTCTAAGGGATTTTGGCAGCTCAAGTTCAACAGTCATTGGGTTAATAATTCTCTTAATAGGGAAAGGACCAATATACTTAGGTCCCAGTTTTGGGGGAGGTTGTCTGGATTGCAAGTATCTAATAGACAGGAAAACACAATCTCCTATTTTAAAGTCTTTAGGTTACATGTGTTTTTTATCTGCTTGTTTTTTTATATGATTCCCTTGCTTCTTCTAGCATTTTTCTCACCATTGGCCAGGTGTTTTGTAGTTGCATAATTCATTCCTTCAAAAATGCAATGAGAGGGGTGGCTAGGGGCAATTCAGGCATGGGTGTAAAGTCCTGTCCTGTAGCTACTTTGAATAGGGTAAAATCAGTTCTGCTATGCATGGAGTTGTTGTAAGCCACTTCAGTGAATGGGAGAAGGTCCGTCCAACTGTCCTGCTGGTAATTAGCCTAACACCTGAGGTATTGTTCTAAGATCCCATTTCTACATTCACAGCCTCCATTTGTTTCCAGATGATGACTGGAACTAAACACCTGGGTTGTTCCCAAAAGTTTTAAAAACTCCTGCTAGAACATTGAAGTGAATTGCACTCCACGATCAGAGATTATTCACTATGGCGCACCATGCAACCTATAGATATGCTGCATAAACAGCTAGGGTGCGTGCAGAAGGGATTTTTTGACAAGACACAAAGTGTACTTGTTTAGAAAAACAGATCGGTTATTACTCAAATGTGTTCCCCGAACTTTCGTGGAGTTCCACTATAAAGTCCATGGAAATTTCCTTCCATGGGGCATTGGGCTCCGCCACTGGCTGGAAAAGTCCTGGGGGCTTTCCCTGCCATCGTTTTGCCAAGGCACACACTGGGCAACTGGCTACATAGCTTTCAATGTCTTTTTTAAATGATGGCCACCAAAATTGCTGTTTGATCAAGTGTAGGGTTTTTACAAAACCAAAATGTCCCACAGTTTTAGAGTCATGACTTTTATTTAGCGTTAGTAATCACTGACTTTCGGGAATGTATAATTTGGCTACTACCCAGGCTAGACCATTCTGCATCATACATTCGCCTTTGTGGTCTTGGAACCACTTGTCATTTTCTAGGGCTGCCTTTAGAATCCTCTCTACATCCTTGTCTATCTGGGGCTTCATTTTTGCTTGCACCCAGGTGATTACTGGTGCTGCAAGCTGGCGAGATGGAATGACTGGTCTCATCACTTCTGGCTTAGAGCTGTTATATTGTGGCATTCTGTACAAAGCATCTGCTAGAAATTTTTATCTTCCTGGGCAGTATCGCAAGGTGAAATTGAAACGGTTAAAATATTGAGCCCAGCAGAACTGCTTGGGTGACAGCCTCTGAGGGGTTTTTATGATCAGTCCACACTCAAAAGGTGTTTTGCCCCCTTCCAGGAAATGCCTCCAAGTTAGGAGCACCCAGCGTACCGCATAAACCTCCTTTTCCCAGACCATCCACCGCTGTTCAGCCTCAGTGAGTTTTTTTGAAGTATAGGCACATGGTTGTAGGGCACCCTGTTTGTTTCATTGCAAGCAACTGTCCCCACAGCCAAATCGCTAGCATCTGCCTGAATTATAAATGAGGCATTAGAGTCCGGGGATTTTAATACCGGCTCAGCTGCAAACAAGCATTTAAGTTTCTGAAGCCCTGATGGTGCAGAGGTTAGAATGCAGTATTGCAGGCTACTTCTTCTAACTGCCAGCTGCCAGCAGTTTGGCAGTTCGAGTCTCACTGGCTCACGGTTGACTCAGCCTTCCATCCTTCCGAGGTCGGTAAAATGGGGACCCAGATTGTTGGGGGCCACATGCTGACTCTGTAAACCGCGTAGCGAGGGCTGTAAAGCACTGTGAAGCGGTATATAAGTCTAAGTGCTGTTGCTATTAGCATTCCATAGTCCATTTCAGCGGCTGGCTGGGCTCTTGCAACGAAATGAACAGGGTGCCCTACAACTGTGTGCCTATGCTGCTGTTACAAAGGAGACTTTTGGCATGATGCACTGCACTGCCTTGGAAGATTTCTACCACAACTGGTAACAGCCCTACCCTTTATGTCAACTGCTTAAAAAGACGCTGCTCCACAATGAGGATGCACAGAAAATGAGGCTGTCAAGGATGTGAAACTTAACCCAAAGCTCAGTGCTGGCATTCTAAAATGTCAATGGATGCAGTGACTGTGGTGTAGGCAGAAGGAAGGGGGCAGGATGGTTATTTATGTGATGATTAAAAAAAGAAACACTGAGAAAATACTGAAGCAAGCCCAGCAGCACTAAATGCAGAGAACTGAAGAGACGAGCTGTTGCAAGGCCATGACCCAGTCAAAACTTTTTTAAGAAGGCAGCAGGCTGTGAGTTGGGCCTCAAGAAGCAAACCCCACACCACATCTTGGTTCACCTAGAATTGAATTTGGACGTGCTTTGTGGTAACACTTTTTTTTCTCGGTAGCCTGATCTGTAACCATGGTGTCAGGTCCCTACCAGCATGTTGCCATTCTGGAGGGAGGGGGGAGTACTAGTTGGGAATTGAGGATGTTTCTACTTTTGCTTTGAAGTTTCTGCATGGGAATTGGGGAGGGGGGAATGAGCCCCCCCCCCCAGGCCATCTGGTTTGACTCCTTTCCAGCTATCTCCTGCCTGCTAGCAAGGTCATTATCACGTTTCTGACTCGGAGTTCTCACAGCATCTTCACGCCAGCAGATTGGCTCCTGATGGACTGGGCATTGGGGTGGGGTTTGGACAATGGGAAATTTAGCTTAACGTTCTGCACGGGAACTTCAGATTCTGCCTGGCTTCTTTGCAATCACTTTCAGTAAAAGATCCATTTGAAATAACGCTTGTTTCAAGAGTCATGCTTTCCTGAGAAGATAGCTGAGGCGGGACCTTACATTAGGTGGAATCTGCCAAGTGGTCAACCTGGAGAGGCACCCACCCTATCGTGGGGACCGTGCAAATGATGTCTAACCAAGGCAGTGACCAGGAGGAACTCAGTGCTGGGGGGAAGCCTCTGCTAAGGCCCACCCCGGCACAAGATCCGCCAGATGGACGGAGGAAGCTACCAGCCTAGGGGACTTGTCTAAGCCAAGATGGTCCATAGGCATAGGGAAGAGAGATGATTGTGAAGGGAGGACCAAAGGGGTCACCCTCACCAGGGGCAGCTGCTGCCATTATCTCGGTTAACAACAGTAACTGGGACTGGAATTTCTGTTGCTAAATGATGTAGTCCTAAAGCCCAACCGAACGTGATGGCACTGGTTAGCAACAGGAATCCCAGCACTCAGTCGCAGTTGTTTAACAAGGATTGTGGGTCATTGAGTGAGTCCAGGGGACTGGCAGGCAGGCAGGTAAATGGCTGCTACAGGTGAGGGAGAGTGTGAGCATCTTACCAGAGTGACTCACATCTTTCTCTGCCAGTTTTGCTTCAGGGAAGCTGGAGGGAAGTTCACAAAAGACGACCCTAGGACCAAGGAGTTCTGCAACCGTCGTAAGTTGAGTCTGCTGTCAAGGGCCCAAATCATGATTACATGACCGAGGCGAGTCAGCAAGTGACGACTCCCTTGCTTAAAAAACACTATGGCTAGATAGTAGTCTCATTAAGACGTTGTAACAGACATTGCCACACAATTAATGGAGGGGAGAGAGAGATTACAAGACAAGACAATATTACAAGACAATATTACTCATATTGCAATTAGCTCTCATTATGCAGAAGGCAACTGAGAAGCAGAAAAAAAATGCAAACTGATAGGTGAATTCAAGCAGAGGAAGATCACTTTATTTGTTTATGGTTTTTTTTCCCTTTATAGAATTATAAAGCAATCCCAAGGCAGCCTCTAAGCCCTGCCAACGCAGCCCCAGGCTAACTGCCACGATCTCAGGAACAAACATGGTCATTCGCTGGCCTGATTTCAGGGGAGTTTGTGCAGGGGCAAGTTGGTTGTGCAACTTTGTCCATTGTTATCACCATCATGGGACGCACGTCTGAGCAAGATTGGCTCCTGGCCCAAGGGCAAGTTAAATTAGATGGCCAAGAAGGACGATCAGAAGCAGGACCCCAAAGGAAGCGAGCGCTAGGCAGCCAGGGCCAAGAGGCCCAATTAGTATGTGCAGAAGACCTTCGCGCTCTGTCCAGAAATGGGGTCAGGCAACTGCTCAAGATGTGGAGAATTGATCCCACCACAGAGCAGCCTTCCCCTCCAGCCCCAGAAAGTCCCTTGTCTTGACCCAGGGAGCTTGATTGCTGCACATGGCCGAGGAGAGAGTCTGTGCAGGTGGGATGCAGAACCATCACAGGTGCTCTTAGAGATGACCATGGGGTCACTTCAGAGTTAGGAAATCTGGAACATCCGTGATTTGGTTCGTCTTTGTCTTTGTTTTGTGGATTATGGCTCCAAGTAGACAGATGTTACCTACACAGCAAAAGCCATCTTTTGTGAGGGGGGAGACAGAAGGAGAGAAGTTACAACCAGGGGAAGCAGCTCAAGCTTGCAAGCAACTTAGAGATTTATGTTATTAAAAATAAAGCTACACTTGCTTACTGGAAGGCTCCTGGCCAGGTACCCAAACCAACCCCGGTTGTCTTTGCTAGGCCTGGGGCTGGTCCAGCTGCACTAGGGTGGCTTGGGGGTGGGGGAGGAAGAGAGGGGGCTTTGCTTTCAGCCTCCTTAACCGAATTTCAATTGAGTTTCAGAGAGATTGCCAAACTTTGCTGTCTCCTCAAGGGATTAATCCTGTTACAACAACAATATCAATTTAAATAAAGAAATCGATATTAAGCAGAGGAGCCGTCCTGCTGGAAAGCTAGGAGTAGGCGATGGGGGTGGCAGTCCAAAAGGAGCCCAGCCAGAAGGGGATGGACTAAGATGATGGTCTGAAGGAATGTGTGTGTGTGTGTGTGTGTGTGTATGAATGTATGTTTATAGTATGTTAATTTCAGCCCACCTCAAGCAACCCTGGAATATAAAACCCATGATGCACAATCCACACCACCATTGGCTAATAGTTGCATGAGTTGTACCAGGTGTGATTAGGAATGATCGGCCGTGCGGTCCCAGCGGCCTCAGAACCTTTGCACCTGGGGGTGATTTAGAGGTCCGGGTCTATCTGTATGTTGGAGCTTTCTGTCTAATTTTATGGAATTCTTTTAAAATAATTATTATGGATTCTCCAGGAGAAGAGTTTAGGATTTCGAATGGGGAATCAACAGCTAAATGGATTCTGGAGACGGGTCTGTGATGCTTGCCCACCTTCAGTGGTGGATGCAGGCCCATTTTCTCTTTCTGCACTTGCTGGTGAGGCACAGGGTGACTCTGCACAACTCCCGGGGGGTTGCTAAAGGGGCCAGAGGTGGGTGATAACGTCAAGGAGGCCCTTCTTGCACAGAGAGCTCACTGTGAGCTGCTGGGCTGGCTTGGAGCTCGACCACCTTGGTTAAAAATCAGGAATGGCAGGACTTTAACCTTGCGCAGGGTTGTAGAATGACCTGGAAGGATGGACGGTGGCTTGGCGTCCTCTTTCTCCACTGCTGGAGCCAGGCCAAGAGACCGTGTTTTCCTGAGATGCAGAGGCCTTCACAGTCCCGGCTGGCCTGGTCCAGCATCCTGGTGCTTATGAGAATCTTACACCCCCACCCCCTTTTTCCCCCCAGGGACTTTCCGAGGAATCTGCAAGCAGATCAATCATTTTCCAGAAGATGTTGACTATGAACAGGACGCTGCTGAGTATCTCTTGCGTAAGTTGAGGGATCCTGATGGGGTAAGAAGTGGGTGACTCAGTCAGGAAAGGCTGTCTCATTCACATGTGGGGCAACCACACGGTGGGCCCCATGGGGGGGGTCAAATTGGGGTGTGCCCAAATCCTGTTTTGAAACTCTTTTCTAAGCACTGCATTCATTCTAAAGCAGTGAAATAACTACCTTTGTTCCTAATTTCTGTTTTCCAATAATTGAGGGGCTGCCACCAAGAAGAAGGGGTCCGTCACCAGAAGGCGGTACAAGAAGCAACGGATGGAAACTACTCAAGGAGAGAAGCAACCTAGAACTAAGGAGAAACTTCCTAACAGTCAGAACAATTAATCAGTGGAATGGCTTGTCTTCAGAGGTCGTCGGTGCTCCATCACTGGAGGTTTTTAAGAAGAGACAGCCATTTATCCAGAATGGTAGACGGTCTCCTACATGAGCAAGGGGTTGGACTAGAAGATCTCCAAGGTCCCTTCCAACTCTGTTATTCTGTTAGAGCAGATAATCCAAATAGTGTCTCTAGCCTTTTTCTCAAATCCAGCACTAATACCTCAAAGTGGCTGAATTGGTCTGCTGAAAGAGATAACAAACAGTCTGATTTCACCATGCAGGGAGGGTGGTCAAAAAAGTCAAGAATAGAATAGAATAACAGAGTGGGAAGGGACCTTGTAGGTCATCTAGTCCAACCCCCTGCCCAAGCAGGAGTCCCTACACCATTTCTGACAGATGGCAGTCCAGTCTCTTCTTGAAAGCTTCCAGTGATGAAGCACCCACAACTTCTAAAGGCAAACTGTTCCATTGGTTGATTGTTTTCGCTGTCAGGAAATTTCTCCTTATTTCCCGGTTGAATCTCTTCTTGATCAGTTTCCATCCGTTATTCCTTGTCTGGCCTTCAGGTGCTTTGGAAAGTAGGTTGACCCCCTCTTCTTTTTAGCAGCCCCTCAAATATTGGAACACTGCTGTCATGACTCCCTTGGTCCTTCTCTTCGCTAGACTAGCCATGCCCAGTTCCTGCAACCGTTCTTCATATGTTTTAGCCTCCAGTCCCTTAATCATCCTTGTTGCTCTTCTCTGCACTTTCCCCAGAGTCTCAACATCTTTTTTATAGTGTAGACACCAAAACTGATTGCAGTATTCTAGGTGTGGTCTTACTACTAAGGCTTTATAGAGTGCATTAATACCTCACGTGATCTTGATTGAATCCCTCTGTTAATGCAACTTAGGATTGCATTGGCTTTTTAAGCTGCCGCCGCACACTGTTGACTCATATTTAATTGATTGTCCACTAAAACTCCAAGATCCCTCCCACAGTTGCTGCTCTTAAGCCTGGTTTCACCCCAATCTATATGTCAGGTCCCCAAATCCTTATTCTTTTCCTTGCATATATACTCTACTTTTGGGGCCTGTCATTCTGCTGGGGGGAGGGGGAGCTTTGCATTAGCTTGGGATAACTTTCGCTTTCTACTCTCTCTTCCTGCCTCTGTCCCCTTGAGAAAGGAATGTGTCTCCCTTATCAGGGAGACGGTTACAGAGAAAGGAAACTGGAGAAGACCTTGAGATGCCGCCAACTGTGCCAGTTACCCACACATTGTGCCACCTGTGGATTGGCTGGATTTCAAATGGACATTATGACTTTGGTGGGAGGAGGAATATTACTAGTTTAACTATACCGTTTCGACCGGCGTTTCCCCAGATCTTGCCTTGACTTCCCTACCATCACTGAGCCCTAATAAAAGTATCCTTTTGAGACAATGCCTGTTTCAAGAGTTCTGCTTTCTTGAGTGGTTAGTTGAAGTGGGTCCTTACACTATATGTGTACTTTTGGTTTTTCTTGCCTAAATGTAAGACGTAATCGAAGACTCTGTGCACACGTGACACCTGCAAAATGGGCTTTGGCTGCACAGTCACAGCTGCCATCTTGACCCCTCTGCAGATGCTCCTGCCATGCTGGGGTAGTCTCTGGCCTGCAATGGCCTTGATGCCTGGGCCAGCTGCAGCTGCCCTCTACTGACCCCAGCCATCTCCTTTTCTCCCTCCAGGTGCTGTAAGAGCCTCCAGCATCTTCCCCCTCCTCAGTGTGGGTCTCCTGTTCTTCGGGGGACTCTGCGTGGCGGCCAGTGAGTTTTACAAGAGCAAACTCAATGTCATTCTGAGCGCAGGCATCTTTTTCGTTTCCGCAGGTGAGTTCCTATTGCTTCTCCCATTCCACGCCTGAGCCTTTGTGGCTTTTTTACAAGAAAATTCAGATGCAACCTTTTAAAAAACAGATTCAGGAGATGCTGGCCCACGCTGGACTTAGGGCAGAGTTTCTCATCCATTGCTTGTTCTTGTTCCTTTTGAGGTCACTTGAATTTTTATTTATTTGTCGTATTTAATAGCTACCCAGCTTCCTCATACAGCGATTATGGGTGGCGACCCAGACCGTTGCTAATACCATATCGAAAACAAAGGGATAAAGAGGTCCACCGGCTCTGTTGCTTCCGTGGAAATTCATCATAGCTCATGACAGATGAACTTCCCTCTCCATGAGGGATCTGTTGCTGCCCTTAAGAGGTTTGCACAAGACAGATCCAGGCCGCATGTACCATATGTGGGCTTCCCTCCCGGTGTCGAAGACTATCAGGAAATATAGTTCTCCTGGCATCACAACAGAAGCACTTTGTGGGATCTCCTCCATTGCCAGGGAAGTCTGGATGAAGGAGGATGATCCTAAATAGATCCAGGCCTTGTCTTGATCCAGAAACACCATGCACACTGGTTTCAGGCTTGAATACTTTGCCGGTGATGATTGCTTCCTGCCACTCACGTCCAAGTGGTGAAGCAGACGGGTTGCATAATGAAAATTTATAAATTCACAGGAAACCCTGAAGACCTATTTATGGTATTGATACTAGAAAGGTGTCTGCAGTTTATCTATGTAAGATGTGGCTGGGGGTTCTGGGAATTGAATTCCAGAATCTTAAGGTTGCCAAGGTTGAAAAACACTGATCAAGAGCATCAGAAAGACAGTAACTAAAGTTACCACAGATGCTGAGCTTGAGTGTATCACTTTTCAGACTCCAGAGCCCCAATTTATGTTGTGCTGCTCTCTGCTCTTCCTTTCAGGGCTCAGCAACATCATAGGGATCATAGTTTACATCTCGGCCAATGCGGGGGACCCCGGGCAGAGTGACTCCAAGAAGAGCTATTCCTATGGGTGGTCTTTCTACTTTGGTGCCCTCTCCTTCATCATTGCCGAGATGGTTGGTGTTGTTGCTGTCCACATGTACATCGAGAAGCACCGCCAGATCCGGGCCAAGTCTCACTCCGTGGCCCTCCTGAAGAAATCCACCTTTGCCCGCTTGCCCACCTATCGGTACCGGTTCCGACGGCGATCCAGCTCCCGCTCCACAGAGCCACGGTCGAGGGACCTGTCTCCCATCGGCAAAGGCTTTAATACCATCCCGTCCACCGATATCTCCATGTTCACTCTTTCCAGGGATCCTTCCAAGGTGACTATTGGGACTTTGCTGAACTCAGAGAGAGATCACGGTTTTTTACAGATCCACAACTCCCTCCCCAAAGAGTTCAAAGAATCTTTGCATAACAACGCAGCCAACAGACGAACCACTCCCGTCTGAGCCGAGCCTGTCCCTGGATGGCCTTAGATCGGACTGTTGGAGATGCCGTGTACAGAGGTGTATCATTGAGACTGCATGTGTGATCCGCCCTTCCCTTCGATGGTGTAACCAGCAAAACCTTGTTTTTAAAGAGTAACCCTCGCTGTGCTCCCTGTCCACAGGCAGCCTAGATCTGAACCGGATGCTGTTCGGGTTTCATATCCTAAACTGCCAGTTGTTTGGCCGAGCGATTGTGGCCTGGGCCTGAATTCATCGGGGCCCTCAAGAACCCACCCTCTTCATTCGGTTGCCAAGACGGAAGATCGGGCTTGGCCTCGTGCCTGCTGAAAAAAGGACCCCAGGAATGATTCTCGGGGTGACTGCTCGGAGACCCATCAAGAAGGTGGGAAGTGGTGCTGGGCCCCCATGGCTTTTCCTCCCCCACCCATCCGACTCCCCACCCCACCCCCATCACCACAAAAACAGCCTTGGACTGTGGTCTCCATCCAGACATAGCATCTGGGGGGGGGATCCAAGCATGAAAACAGGAAGCCTAGTGCTTCTGAAAGACTTGGGCGATGCCCCCCTCCTTCCTTTGTGGACGCCCCGAAGGAGGCAGGCTCTGGGGGTGAGGCTGTCTGTTCTTGTGTGCATGCATTAAACAGCCTGGAATCCAATCCCCTCCCACATGGCGGGAAGAGAGGCGGCTCTGAGCCATCTTGGTGGGCTTTGGAAGGGCTCTGTATTCTCTTGCATATTCAACACTCTTCGTCAAGGTGTAAGGGGCAGAAACGCCCCCCATTCCTGCCAAAGTTCTCCCACCGGGCAAGCATTTAATGTCACCCTGAAACGATGGCTCTGTATCCTGGTAGATGTTTCACAACACATCTGCTTTTTCAGATTTAGCATTTGTGTACCGCCTATGCCGTGGGATGATCTGAAGCACCTGAGATGTTAAAGGGAAACCAATAAAACCCCATTGAATCGGTCCTTGTGTTCGAGTGACTCTTTGTGTAAGGAAAAAAGGTCCTGATGGGACAGGGAATAATGTGATGTCAGGGAAGAGAAGTGGCACGAAGCCGACGAGACTATTTCAAAAGGGCCCAACGAATAACAGAGTTGAAGGGACCTTGGAGGTCTTCTAGTCCAACCCCCTGCTCACGCAAGAGAGCCTATGCCATTCCAGACCTGTGGCTGTCCAGTCTATTCTTAAAAGCCTCCAGTGATGGAGTACCCACAACTTCTTAATGCAATTTGTTCCACTGATTAACTGTTCCCACTGTCAGGAAATTCCTCCTTAGTTCTAGGTTGCTTCTCTCCTTGATTAGTTTCCATCTGTTACTTCTTGTTCTGCCTTCAGATGCTTTGGAAAATAGGCTGACCCCCCCCTTCTCTGTGGCAGCCCCTCAAAGAAGAGGGGTCAACCTATTTTCCAAAGCATCAGAATAAACTTGAATTCTGTTGCAATCTATCTGGGAAATCAAATTTGCAGACCATGGTTTTTTTTTCCAGCTTTGGCTGTATCTAACTCGATGACGAGAGTGGCCGAGAATAGCAGCAGGGCTTTCATGCAGAGAAGAACAACTGAGGAACATCTATTTCCTTGGTATTCCACAGCGTTTTGGGTAGCAGCCTTCTGAGGATGAAGGACTGGTGGGTTCAACAGGGGTCTTTGAGCTGGTGCTGCATTTTTCCATCTGGATTCTTCTTTTGATCCTAGAAGACCCTTGAAACCTTTTTGCTTGCGCTAAAAAATAGGTTATCATTTCTCTCTGAATCTTCTCAGGAGCAGGAAAGGACAGAAGGGAAATTAGTTCAATCTGAATTTTAATAGAATTGCCCAGTTCACACCTTTAGAAAATCTTTAGAAGGGAAATCAAATGCACCTGTGCACCAAAATTCATCCTTTCCTGAAGTGAGAAGATAAAAGGTACATTTTGTACAATGTGTGCACAAAAATGCAAATTTGCTGAAGTACCTAAAAGCACACCCAATTTGGGGGAAAGGCCAAGAAAACATATATTTTTTTCTGCATCTTGCTTGTGTGCTTAGTGGCCTAGAATGCTTTGGAAGATGTGACCTATCCTGCCATGTTTCCTTGCCACCTGCTAGGAGATCAGCCAGATCTAGAAAGATCTAGTAGAGGTGACCTTCTAAACATTTCCCTCTGGTTCCTGTGAATGAAGAAATACAGGGCATCACTAACCCGTGGTCTTTGCCAAGGGAAACTGATATAGGCACCATGGCATCTTTGAAAAGGCCCACCGTACCATTCCGGCAACCATCTTTTAGCCAATACAAAGAAAACTCAGATTTACACCTCTCAGCATTAGGATCCCCCTTTTCTAACCCAAGGGATCCTTTCTGTAGATGGGGCAAAAACAGTCCACCCCCTTTATCTACCACCCTTGGCCAGGAAGACAATTGAATGGCCACCTGTGTGAAGAAGCAAAACACGGAGAGAGTGGAGGGTTCAGTGTTTGGTTAGTTGGCTAACTTGTTTTAAGCTGGAAACAAATGGTTGGACCACCATGAGCTGGCACGAATAAACCCTGTTTGGCTTTTCTGGGGAAACATGCTCCCTTCTGCTTCATAGCACAGTAGAGGCAAAGGCTGAGCTGAAGCCCGGGTGGAATTTTTATCAGGCATTTTATGAGAAGCTCACTTTTCTTTGATAGGCATCAATCAGGAGGAATCTGGAAGCTCCTTCTCAAGCTAAGAAAGTGTATTAAAAGGCAGGCGCTGTGAGCTACAGATCACAAAAGCTTCTGCCTTTTAATAAAGGCTTGTTTGTTTTCTATACCACCCATCTCGCCTACCATAGGTGACTCTGGGCAGCTTGTTCACTGGATCTTGCTGAAGCCAAAGAGCGATCCACGAAACCAAGTGGTCCTCCTGATTCTCATTAGTAGAAGGAACGTGACTCAACAGTTGTTCAGATTAAACCTGTTCGTCCGAACAGGGGCTACCGGACTCCTTCTGAGTTTGGGCTCCCATGCAGAGTGACATGGCTGTCCTCTGATCGTGTCTACTTGATAGGCATATATCCATTTCGTAGATTTAAATTTTATTTTTAAAAAATAAAAAAGCAAAATGCATCCTCCTCCAATAGACAAAATCAGAGTGAGGTACTGGTCAACCCAGAAGCAAAAGTCCCCACCCCAAACTGCACACCTACACCATCAAGAGGCCTACAGCCCAGTCCAGGGGAAGTTGCACCCATTTTCCTAGAAATCACCAAACCATCCCCCCCCCCAGCAACTCCTTGCTAGGACATCTGTTTTCTGGCCATTGTCCAGCCCCGGCTGAGCCCAAACATCTTCACAGCCAATGAATCAGGACAGAATACCACCCCATGTGCCATCCGCTGCCACCTCCTCCAGACTGTCCAGTGTCCTTGTCCAGTAGATTACTCAGGGCACGTGGAATCAGGTTTCCTGCTGCAAGAGAAGGTTCCCTGTGCTCAAACCAGCTCAAAATGGTTCTGGGTCATTCCTTTCCTCCAACAGTGCTTTAAAAGGCATCACAGCCACCTTTCTCAGCATGATGGCAATGGTGTAGGGGCGGGTGGGCAACAGCGTCCACCTCAGTTCCTGCCATCCTTCGTGTCCAGAGGAGGAAAGCAGGAGATGGCTTTCCTCTCTTCCTCACTAAGGAGGGACACAGTGGGCTTCAAATCTGACCCAGGATTAAACTCAGATCTCCCAGCTATACCACGCTTCCCTGGGCTTGTGGGCAGCTGTTGCTAAGTAAGATCTCAAAAGCTGGAGTGGCAGGGACATGGCAGGTGCCACCACGTGATCCGTCAGAGGTTGACAGGGCTCCTTCCCACTCCCGGAGCAACACACACAATGCCACCAGTTGCAAAAACCAAGGCAGGCTTTGAGAGACGGCATCATTTCTGACCAAGGGATCAAGTTCCTGCCTACTTTTTAAGACCCACCCACACTGAGAAGGTGTGAGCCACTGCTGAGCAGAAAGGCCTCCTCAGGCCATGCTGGAAAAGAATCGGAGAGCCCACCCACCCATCTACCCAGTCTTTAGAAAAATCAGCAGAGAAAATGGTGGGAATTGGCTGGGTCAGCCAAGACAGTATCAAATTTCCCTTTGGGTCTGAGGGCCTGAAGACCTGCTCCCCCTGCCTTCTGGCCAAGGGGCAGCCGTGTCCTGAATCCTGCCATGCCCTCACTTCAGCCCTGGTCACCTCCACTAACCTCCTGCCCTACTTATTTCTTAAATTTATATGCTGCCCAACTCACTATCAAGCAACTCTGGGCAGCTAACAAACATCATATAAACAGAGGTACAAACATTAAAACAGTAAATATTAAATAGACAGAAATAAGTTAAAAGCAGAAGACAATGGGGTGGGGGTGGGATCTTCTTCCTAGTCCAGTGGTGGGATTCAGCCAGTTCGCGCCAGTTCGGCAGAACCGGTAGCTAATTTTTTGTTGCCCAGGCCCAGAATGGACTTCTGGAAGTGGCATCCACACAGAGAACCGGTTGTTCACCTATTTGAATCCCACCACTGTCCTAGTCCACTAATCACCTCCAGTGTGGAGTCTCCCCATTGGGGTCCCAGTATTAAGGCCCTTTCAGAAGCCAAGAAGCTGGAGCAGTCTCACTTTGAGGGGCATGATGTTCCAGAGGATGGGGGCCATGCCAGAAAAGACCCTTATCCTGGGCCCCATCCTGGGACAAGCAGCTGAAAAGGGACCATGGAGACTAAGGTCTTCTCTCGCGCATCAGCACAGACCTGCCTGGCCTCCTCTTTCTCTCACTTCTCTCACTATTCACTGCGCCTCTGTTGTGTTGCCATTTTCCCAAGCCCAGACAAGGAGCAGGTGGTCCTTAGCTGGGTGCTGTTGAAGTAGCCCTTCGCCCCTTCTTACCTCATCCAGGGCAGTTCCCTGAGCAAAAGTCTGGGCTTTGCATGGAGGCCTCACAGGGATCCATGACTATGGGGGCCTGGAAGAGATGAGACTGGGGGGGGGGGGACAGCAGCACCTGTCAGGCCAGCATCCCAGTTTCCTGCCAAGTCAACCAGGGAGGGGCAGAGAGAACACCACCCAAGGGATTTCCACAAACACTCTTCGCCATTCAGCCATTAACCCATCAAAACATTCTGATCGGCTCAAGCTTCACTCTCTGGGACAAAAAGCCCCCTGCCCCCTTTATCCAGGGAGACCTTGCCCCAGGATAAGATGGGCCATCTGACATCGTTGGGCATTTTCATCATAATTGCAGCCAGCCTTTTCCATCATCGCACAGTCTTGTGTGTCCTTGGGAAATGCTTAACATGCAGAGCCTATTAATATTAAAGGCCATATTGTGGCCAGTGACAAGTTTGGGCTGCTGCTGGTGAAGCATAAAATAAGGAAGCGCTGCCCTGGCTGGGCGCAGCCTGCAAGAAGAGCCCCGGGTGGGGGAAAGAGATGGGCTATGCGGGGGAGGGGACAGAAGGGTCTCCTAAGTGACCCCGATGGCCAGCTGTGAGTGACACATGAGTCTGCAGTGCCATCTCACTGAAACCGTGGAGTCATTGTCATTATGCCCTTGGGGCAGTGTTTCTCAACCTTGGCCACTTTAAGACTTGTAGACTCCAACTCCCAGAATTCCCCAGCCAGCTTGCGGCCTGTGGGATTCTGACAGTTGACATCCACCTCTCTTAAAGTAGCAAAGGTTGAGAAAAACTGCCTTAGGCTCTCTCTCTGTGTGTTGCTCTGTTTTAGAGCAGGGGTCTCCAAACCTGGCAACTTTAAGACTTGTGGACTTCAACTCCCAGAATTCCCCAGCCAGAAAAGCTGGCTGGTCCCTTTGGAAGCTGCAGCCGAAACCTGGGGTGCAGGTCACAGGAGAATGGATTCTGTGGGGCTCCTTTCCCAGTTCTGGAATCTCTGGATTAGAGGCAAGAACAGAGGAGGAGGCGTCGGAGGTCAGCCCTTGGCACGTGGGCAGGGTGGGAGGCAGCGTGCCCAAAGGAGGAGGATGCTGGCATTCACTCCCAAGAGAGAACCAGATGCTTAGTGGGAAAGCCGGGGCTACAGGGCATACAAGGGGGTGGGTGTCAGCCTGCAGCGGAACCCTTTGCAACTATTTCTCTCCTGGTGTCAGGTGGGGAGCTGCGTGGGGCTGGCAACTCTGGGAGGGAGACGGACAGCTGGATCGGAAACTGTAGCATGGTGGCAGCAGGAAGATGGCACCTGGGTCATCTGGAGGAGGCAAGCAAGCTGGCTAGACAACTTCAGTTTGCTTGCAAATATGTTCAGCTCCGTATTTTACTTTTCACTAAGAAAAAGATCATTTCCTAATACCTGCTTAAACTGGGATTGGAGCGTCTAGCAAAGGAACACCACATTACAAAAAAAGATGTTGAGACTTTGGAAAAAGTGCAGAGAAGAGCAACTAAGATGATTAAAGGCCTGGAGACTAAAACATATGAAGAATGGTTGCAGGATTTGAAAATGGCCAGTCTAGAGAAAAGAAGGACTAGGGGTGACATGATAGCAGTATTCGTGTTGTTGAAAGAAAAATCTTCATCAGGATCCAATCCAAGCTGGGAATAAACAAAATGGAGACTGCTTTAGAAAGAAGGTTGTGGTTTATTGAAGAGCAGAGCCAGACAGAAATGTGGCCCTGGGAAAGCTGACCACATGTAGCTGGGAGTGGTGGGTTTTTATACCTTCTTGGGCTTTTGTGTTTGGAGTTGTTTCCTGTTCCTGTGGCATGAAGTTTGACCTGAGGTTCAGTGTGCCCTTTTGGTATTCTGATGGTGGGTTAATCCTATTATGACCTAAAGGTCATATCCTGCTTCCCTGGTGCTGTGGCTGATGGCTATGTCCTGTGTTAGATTTTTTGGGTGAGGGGTTGTTGGTTCTAGGGACCTTTGTCTTTCTAATTCCATCAGCTGTAAGCTTCCTGGCTCCAGTCTTTCTGAAAAGATTATCAGATCTGCATTTCTACAGACCTGGTTTCTGCTTGGAGCAGAGAGACTTCCGGGGGGGGGGTGTCTGCCTATTTTCTATTATTCCTTTGGGGGAATATATTCTGCTTTTTTAATATTCCCCAAAATATTTCATTCTCTAGGAGGGTGGGTGCTGACTTCCAACACAGTATTTGAGGGGCTGCCCCAAAGAAGAGGTGGTCAACTTATTTTCCAAAGCACCTGAAGGCAAGACAAGAAACAATGGATGGAAACTCATCAAAGAGAGAACCAACCTAGAACTAAGGAGAAACTTCCTAACAGTGAGAACAATCAACCAGTGTCTTCAGAAGTTGTGGGTGCTTCATCACTGGAGGTTTTTAAGAAGAGACTGTATGGCCACTTGTCTAAGTTGGTATAGGGTCTCCTGCTTGAGCAGGGGGCTGGACTAGAAGACCTCCAAGGTCCTTCCAGCTCCTATTCTATTCTATTCTATTCTATTCTATTCTATTCTATTCTATTCTATTCTATTCTATTCTATTCTATTCTATTCTATTCTATTCTATTCTATTCTATTCTATTCTACATTGATTCTATTTCTATTTCTATTTCTATTTCTATTTCTATTTCTATTTCTATTTCATTTCTGTTCTATTCTATTTTCATCTTCCAGTGCCACCATTCCCCAGGCTGCCCACTGTCCACTGTCCACCAATCCAGGTTAAGCATTTTATTTAGGGAAAACAGTCTGCACCTTTCAAAAGTCTTCAGGGTCTGATTTTGGGGTTGCAAGACATTCCCAGCCTGCAAACAGCTCATGTAAATTCCTTTTCACCCTCCCAGCTCCCCACACATTCCAAGCATACCCGTGCCCCTCCCCTCCTTTAGCTTCTTTGTTCAAGCGGTGAGCGGAAAGAAGCGCCTTGCAAGTCCACCTTAACACATACTCTACATCCAGTTTTCCTGGACATGGCTTTTATTTAGCATTTCTGCTCTATTGCCTGGGAAGAAAAAGTTTCAGCAAATGTGTGATATTGTTGCAAAGCAGCAGAGGTGTCAGGGCAGCAAAGGGCAATGTTTGCCAGCTATGAACCTTGGGAAATTTTCTCCCTCCCTGCCTGTTTGGATCAGCATCTGGAGCTGCACTAGGACAGGTGCCTGCATGGGGAGATGTTCATGGCTGGAGTCCATGGCTGAATCCAGTTCTGCCTCTGGCCTCTTTTTCCAGGTGAGCAGGAGGTGGGAGGATCCCCCATGGGAGGGGGCAGCTTCTCCTAAACAGGAAGGTCCAGGCTGACAGCATGAACAGATTTTCCTGAACTTGAGAAAAGCAAGAGGGCCAGAAAAAGGTGGTTCTCTAGAACTGGTTGGGTTTTATTGTCCTCCCGGTGCTTTTCCTGTTGGGAATCTTGCTGGTCAAGTACGTGCTAAGTGTCCCCACTTGGTCCTTTGGGAAGAAGCGGCACATCGGATTCACTTCCATGGAAGGAAGGGACCAGCAGGCTGGACAAGTGTGCAGTTGGAGAGTTTTAAGCAATCCTACATTCAACATGTATTTGCAGCCCTGCAGCATTTGCTCAAGGCTCGTGTTGGCAGCACCCCTGGGTCAGGGATCCCGGAGTGGAAGGAGGCATTCAGTTTCATGCAGGAACCAGAGAACAGGGGGCTCCCTGGCTTAGACACCTCCAAAAAGGGGGAGACCTTCACTGCTCTGGATCGCTGGGTCCTGTCAGATCTGCCCTAACTTGGTCTGTTGGCAAATAAGTTGTTCTTCCCCCCCAGATAAATACCGCAGTGTAAAATTAAAGCGATTGATATAGAAGTTTGGTGCATGAACACTTAGTTCTAGCTTAATGTCAGACTTGCCATAACCTGGTTGGTTAGCAAAGAAAGACCCCCAACTCCATTGTATAGTGAAAGGTAGATTTTTACTAAAAGTCAGATGGATCACAGTAAAGCAAAGCCAGGATTAAGTATTCACACACCAAACTTCCCTAGTTAACTTTTCCACAATTAGACCCTTCCCAGTTCATCCCCTTTGCAGACCCATTCTGTCCAATTAACTTTTAACAAATTGTTTTGGGAACAATCTCTTCCACGGTGGGGTAGTTGGTGAGCCATTAGCTGTTACATTCCGCTCTCCATAATTTGATCTTGGGTTGTTATCTCTGGAAGATAGGATGAGCGGTCTGGTTTCCCCCCTCCCAACTAGCTCCCATCCAGCTGCCTCCCCCCCCCGCGCCCATCATCTATGGCAGATTGACAGCTACGTTTGCAAAGCTCAGCATAAGATGGCAGTTCTGACAAGTCCACTCTTGAACTGTGAGGAAGTTTTCCTAACTGGCCAGGAAACTGCCATCCCATCATTTAAAGCAGGGGTCTTCAAACTTGGCCCTTTTATGACTTGTGGACTTCAACTCCCAGAATTCCTCAGCCAGGCACGTTGGCTGAGGAATTCTGGGAGCTGAAGTCCACAAGTCATAAAAGGGCCAAGTTTGAAGACCCCTGATTTAAAGCCATTATTCCATGTCCTGCTCTTTGAGACAGCAGTACCCCTCCACGTACTTGGAAAACGACTTTCCTCCCACTCCTCTCCCCGATACCATTTCCATTCCTCTCTCTTCGTAGGATTTATTTCCTTCTGTTTTCCCTAAATTAAAGCTCTTCTGCTGTGTTTCTACAAGCTGCTATGCCTGGTTAGTTAAGGAATGGGGCTCTCCTGTGACAAATGAAAGCTATTCACGCAAAGGTGTCCCACCCAGGTGACATGTCACTTGGGGGGGGGGATTGGGATCACAGGCCAACTGCTGTTCTGCAACACATTTGTGTCCAGGTCCCCAGACACTTTGACTCAGTCACTGAGGTGGAGGTAAGTTTGACAAGCGAAACAGGAGATTGTCCTCACACCCCACATTGGGTCTCAGGCAGACTGGCAGCTCCATCTACTAAAGCAAAGAAAATGTAAGTCTTCCCCGTCAAGAGCCTTACAAAGTCTTCTTTAACAAAATTTCTTTAGATCTGGGTTTCTCAGCTTTAGCAACTTTAAGCTGGGTGGACTTCAATTCTTAAAATTCTGGGAGTTGAAGTCCACACACCTTAAAAGTTGCTGAGGTTGAGAAACACTACTTTCAGCAGGTGAACTGTTTTGTATTTAGAATTAATTTGTCCCCAGTACACTTGGATGGAAACTTTTTTAGTTTCCTTTTAGCAGCAACTGGCAAGAAGGAAATTCTTTTACCAATAATGGAGAAGCTGGTAGTTGGCTGTTTACAAAACTGTCTCTTGAATCCTTATCAGTCTGGGAACCCATCACAACACTTTATCTGAATCCTGTCCTCGCCCTACCAATTATCAGCCAGGCTATCTTTGGACTGGTTTATCACCTTCCTATCACCTGGACTGGCCAAATAGTAGTCATTCACTCCACTTCCCAAATACCCTCCAGAAATAAAGTCCACTGCCAGCAGCATCCAGGAGTACCCAAAGGACTAAGAAAATGATATCTGAATAAGAAAAATCACTCACACAGACACCAAAAAAGTAACACATAGTAGAAAGCACAACAACAAGACCTAAGCGTGCTTTTCAAAAGCCAACTGGACTTTTCTGATTTTTTTTATTTATTTGAAGGCATTTTGCTTCTCATCCAAAAAGCTTCTTCAGAACTGGAAGCAGCTTCTTGGATGAGAAGCGAAAAGTCTTCAAGAGAAAAAAACAACTCCCAGAATTCTGAAGAAGTGAAGAAGCTTCATGGATGAGAAGCGAAACATCTTCAAAGAAAAAACAAGAAAGTCCAGTTGCCTTTTGAAAAGCACCATTGAGACAGCCTTGACCTGAATGACTGAGAATCTCCATAGACAAGTTCTAGGACATTATTTGAAGGGATCAAAAGACAATATTATAAAAGTATAGGGAAGGGATATGGAACTGGAAGTCTATGGAGATTCTCAGCCATCCGGGTCACGGTTGTCCCAAAGGTGCTTTTCCAAAAGGCAACTGGACTTTCTTGGTTTTTCCTTGAAGATGTTTCCCTTCTCATCTAAGAAGTTCCTTCAGTTCTGCTTCCAGAACTGAAGAAGCTTCTTGGATGAGCAGCCAAACGTGTTCAAGGGGGGAAAAACCAAGAAAGTCCAGTTGCCTATGACCTGGATGACTGAAAATCTCCATAGACAAGTTCTAGGACATTATTTGAAGGGATCAAAAGACAATAAAGTCCAGTTGCCTATGACCTGGATGACTGAAAATCTCCACAGACACAGCAGCAAGAAAATTCTAAACCTGTAATTCAATTGAGATGAGACCAATGAGATACAGCTGGTTGGACCTGGCTGCTTTCCTGGTTGGATCAGCTAGCCATGAAGAGATTTCTGTAAATGGCAGATTCACCCATATTTGAAAAGACCACTGAAGACATAATGCTTGAATGGAAAGCACCAGTCCAACTTGATCCAGGCAGAAGCATCTGCAGCAGCGAGGGGCTGACCTCTCCTGCAGACCTGGCTAGAAGGGCCTGGGAGGAGAGTAACCCCCAAACAGAAGAAGGCAAGATCCCTGCAACATCCAGAAACAGCCGGTGGGAACACAGCAGAAGCAGCAGCTATTCGTATAAAACATTCATACTGCAGAGAGCGATGGGAAAAGAGGAAAAAGAGACAAAGGACACCTAAAAACCACAGCTGTGAAAGACACACTGAAGTTGCCTCCTGGGGGGGGGGGGGCTGGCTGGGAGGACACAAGGCTGCCATGACATTGCGGGGGGGGGGGGGGGGTGTTGGGGGTGTTGGTCAAGAGAAGCAGGATGAGAGCTGCAATTATGCAGTTAAAGACCTGCCCCTTTTTTGCACAGGGCAGGGCTACGTTCATGCTCTCCCGGCTGCCATCTTGACCTATTTGACCTCCAGCGCAGTCACCTTTGGCAGGCTGCACGATATCCTGCCAAAATGCTGAGAGGCCTCTTTGTGCCTTGTGGGGGGAGGAATGCAGGGCTGAAGCAGGAGCTCCCCAAGAGCTCTGGCGTCCACGCACAGCATTTCATGCCCAGCCATCCCTCACAAGGCCCCCTCCCCAGCAAGGAACCGATCGTGGCTTCCTCCATCTCATCTTTCCATCCAACCTTCCCCAGAGTCTTTCAAAGATGCTCACAGCTCAGTTTGAAGCTTCGTTTCTTCCAAAGTGCAAAATAGGTGCTCGTTTTTTTTTAATGGCAAACAAAGCCCGGCTACAGTAGCTCTACTGGAAAACTGCAGAGGGAAACTCTAAGAGGAGTGAATTGGTAAGTTTATTTTGATGAAATACAATAATTACCAGCCTTAGCAGCTGTTGCTATTTAAAACAAGAAAAAAGCAAGCCTTGCACTGAAAACTGTTTTGTAAACCAGTTGCACCGACAATCTGTTCCAGGCAAACCAGCCATTATGAAATCCGCATAAAAGCAGGAGCTCATTACAGAAAAGTTAAATTGCAAATCATATTCCCCCACCCCACCCTTTCTGTCACTCACTTTCAAAAGCAGAGAGATGAATGCACAATTTTGTCTCAAAGAGAGTTTCTTAATTTTGATCTGGCTGCCAAACGACACCTCACTCCAAGCTGCAGCTGCTCGGGAAGGCTGATTGTCCCTTCCAACAACAGGAAGTTTTCTTTTTCAAAGTGAGGATTTAGAAGCAAAAATAAAACAGGAGTTTGGAAAATTAGTCTTTCTTTCAAAGGCAAACTGCTTTCAGCACTCAAGATCTTGCCAAGAGCAAATTGCTGTGTGTTGCTCTCATTTACAATGTTTGCTGTTCTTCATCCATTAAATCTAATAGATGCGCTGCAAGCCCAGCTTGGCCTGTTTCACACAAAGTACAAAACAAACCCCCGGCTTCGTTAACCACATTTCACTGAGATTAACTGACAAATTGCCAGGTTTACAGCCAAATTATAAATCATGGCTTATAAAAATGGCTGGGTTCATACAAGCCGCCTAGAGTAGCCCCACGGCGAGATAGGCGGTAAATAAATTTGACAAATAACTAAATACAGCAACCCCAATTTAAGATGCAAGGAAACAAATTGCAGGTGGCATGAACACAGCAGTCTCCTTGCAATGCTTTTTCATATCCCAAGGAGGTTTTTTGTTGTTTTAACAAGAAACGAGTTGAGGCAATCTGAAGGGAGATGGATGCACGTGAAGCGCCGGCTGCCCGTTAACCATTTTTGGTTATCATGTTGAAGTATTATTATGTTTCTTTTCGTTGTTTATTTTGTTCTATGATTTTGTTTCTGTTTACTCTCCTTTCATTTCCTCCCTTTTTATTGTTGTAACCTGCCCAGAGTAACCCCACAGGAAGCAAATAAATTTAACAAATAAATAAATAACTGCTGTGCTAAGCTTTGGGCTCCATGCGTGATGCCAAGGCAGGCAAGGAGTTGTGTGAATTTGCCCAAAGGGGACATTGGGGGGGCAGGGGGAGGAATGTTGTAGTGTATTCGGATGTTTTTGTGTGGTGCCTCTTAGAGGCTTGGAAGGGGGAGCAGCAGGTTCACTCTTGGGGTCCCTTGTGCTAGAGCAGATGGAAGTTGTGCCCCAGAGGTAAACAATCTGCTTCTTTTTCCAGTACCTCCCTAGAGGAGCTTCCAGTTGCATTTCTTATTTAGATTCAGATTTCTGAGATCTGTTTATTGGCAGTTAATAATCGAGAGATTTCAGAAGCAAGAAAAATTCCTCCCCTGTCTGGAAGAGAAAGATGATGTCTATTTTCCACTTTGCCTCTTGTGGGTAATAAATACAAGACTGCACTGGAAGCTTTAAAAAATATTTTTTTTGTGCCCAAAGTGATTGTGGTAGCTAATCATCGCAAATTTTGCCAGCAGGAACAGAACGGCGGCAAATCTACTCTCTAATATTTCACTCCTTTGAGGGACGTGACGGTCCCAGGTGAGTTTGAGATCAGAGCAGACAAACCGATTCCAGAGCAGCAGGCTGAGCAAAGATGTCTGCCTCTTCTTCGGGGATGTGGCGCTTGGAGACGGAGCTGCCTTTGCAAGAGGCCAGGCGCCTGCCGGCTGAGGCGCAACCAGGAGCTGGAGAGGCAGGATGAAGCCCAGGCAGAGGCCTCAAAAGGGGGGTTGGAAGGAGGAGGAGGAGGAGGAGGAGAAATGGACTGGTCCTCTGACCAAGTTGACAAATGGAAGAGCTTTCTTCACAGAAGATGGCATTCTAAAACGATGCCCAGCCGGGGTGGCCCAAGGAAAGCAGAGGAAACTCAGACGCTTTGCCAAAATGTGCCCTCGGAATGAGTTTAACCACCAGGTGGGCGATACTGGTTTTATTCCCCATGCAGAGAAAATTATGTTCAGGATTACAGCAGTGGATATCAAAAGAGGCAGAAATAACAATAACAATAACAATAACAATAACAATAACAATAACAATAACAATAACAATAACAATAACAATAACAATAATATAGAGTTGGAAGCTCCAGAAGATGGTAGAGGACAGGAAGGCCTGGAGGAACGTTGTCCATGGGGTCACGATGGATCGGACACGACTTCGCAACTAACAACAACAGAGTTGGAAGGGACCTTGGAAGTCTTCTAGTCCAACCCCCTGCTCAGGCAGGAAACCCTATACCATTTCAGACAAGTGGCTGTCCAGTCTCTTCTTAAAAACTTCCAGTGTTGGAGCATTCACAGCTTCTGGAGGCAGGTTGTTCCACTGGTTAATTGTTCCTATCCTGTCCTACCCTCTTCCCTGTGATAGGCTTTCAGGTATTGGAAAAAGGCTATCGGCTGAGCGACTGGAGGTGCAGTAGGATTAGAAAGTTAGCTTATCAAACCAAGCTGGAATCTAATCACCCGTTGAAGCTACATCTATTTTGCTGTGGTCACAGCTGTGCTCTGCCCCCCCCCCCCCCCCCCGTGTAAAATGAACTTCAAGCAGTTTGGAACCAGATCAGCTACCTAGCACCCTGTTCCTCATCAGCAAGCCCACTGATTAATTGTTCTAACTGTCAGGAAATTTATCCTTAGTTCTAGGTTGCTTCTCTCTTTGGTTAGTTTCCATCTGTTGCTTCTTGTCCGGCCTTTGGAGAATAGCTTGACTCCCTCTTCTTTGTGGCAACCCCTGAAATATTGGAACGCTGCTGTCATGTCACCCCTCATCCTTCTCTTCATTAAACTAGACATACCCAATTCCAGCAACCGTTCCTTATATGTTTTAGCCTCCAGTCCCCGATCATCTTTGTTGCTCTTCTCTGCATTCTTTCTAGAGTCTCAACATCTTTTTTACATCGTGATGACCAAAACTGGATGCTGCTAGACTGGTCCTTCCTTTATTGCCAGAGTCAGTTTGTGTGCAAACTCTGAGGAAGGAATTGCCTAAGGAACACAAGCAACAGTGAGGGTGCTGTTTGAAAAGTCACTTTTTTTTTTTACAGGGAGACTAATCTGTAAAAATAAATTGGTAATATCCCTGCTCTTGGGAGAGAGAGATTTGCTGTGTTCAGTTTTGGGAAGTAGATGAATAGCTATCCCCCCTCATCTACAACTCAGTTACAACAGCCAGGAGAGAGTCAGGAATGTTATCCATAAGCAGAGAAAAGGGAACAGTCAAAAAAAAGCCCTGGCAATTTCAGAGGAACTGAAGGGGCTGGGACTGAAGAGTCATCCAAAGGAGTTGCCCCTAGAGGAGGGAGGGAGGGGGGAGGGAAGAGACATCTTTCTGTGGATTTGAGGAAGCCAAAGAAATATCCCCTTTCTGACACAGACTTTTTCAAGCTTTGATTTGCAAAGCGCAAACAATCTGGGTACCGAACGGAGATCTTACCGCATGCATTACACGTGATGGATTTAAACTTGTCTCCTATGGGCTTGATTCTACCTACATAAAGTATACTTTAAAACAAAAACATAAAACAAATCAACCCACGCTACATAAATAGCCCTGTTAATTAGGGCCAAGAGTTCAGTGGATTAATTGTGTTTGTGTGTGTGTGTGTGTTTATGCACACATTTTACAAAATGCTAGGAGGGAGGTGGCAGAGCCAAGCAAGCCAATTCCAGGGCCCTGGGCCATAAGACACAAAGCTCCTGTCCTGCTCACAGCCAGCCAGCCCTGCCGGGATCTCTCCCCAGGCCCTCCAGACGGGTTGAGATCAGCCTTGGGAGGATGTGGCTGCACCTGATAGAGCCCAGTCTGCTGAGCCTGGAAAGCAGCTGCTTTTCAGGGCACAATGTCTGTGATTCTGCACACCAGAAGGAGGGCCACGGCTGTTTAGATTCTGCCACGCGGTCGGGCAAACAGTAGAAGAACATGAACACAATGTGAGGTCAGCTTTGGATTGTACTAAAACAGCAGGCTCAGGGCTTAATTTGGAAAAATGTAAGTGGAAACAAAAAGAACTTTCCTTTTTGGGACAAACAATTTCAAAACAGGGATTGAAGCCTAACCTGAATACATGGTGGCAATTTCAGAGGCGCATCCTCTGAGGAGATACAGACACAACACTTTGCAGGGGGGGGGGGGTGTTGTCTTTCCTCTAGTATGAAAAAAGTGTTCCAGATTAGATGCTTGGGGGGGGGAGGGATTTAATTGTCATAATTCCCCTCCAGAAGCTGTCTTGGGAATTTGAATTTGGGGTGGAGAGTATTGCAGAGACAAATTTTGAGAAGCGAAGGAGCTGCTTGCTAAAGACCTTGTCTGACCGTGCTTGGAGATGCATTTGCACAATTACATGATGGGAGAGCCAAGAAAACTGCTGCATTTACATCTGGAGCACCCACGGATGCCATAGGAAATACTCAGCTACTGAAAAAAAAGTTCCATTTGAAACAATGGAAGATTATTGAGGGCTTCTCGTGTTTAAATGAAGTCCCCATCGTAAATTTTTGACAGCACTACTGGCTAGCAAAGGAATTGGACTGCTGTACCAGGCACTCAAATTGTTATATTGCTCATATGGGATCCAGAACTGCCTTCCTTCACACACGTGTATCTACTGATTGTTTATCCCAATTGTTACCTTTGGAGATCTTCCAGGTAGTCCTCAACGTATGACACAATTGGGAGCAGAATTTCCATTGCTAAGCAAGGCAGTAGTTAAGCGAGTCACACTTGATTTATGATTTTTTTGGCATGGTTGTGAAGCGAATCACTGCAATTGTTAAGTGAATGTTAAATGAGACCACACCTGGAATACTGCATTCAGTTCTGGTCAACAGAATATAAAAAAGATGTTGAGACTTTGGAAAGAGTACAAAGAAGAGCAAACATAGATGATTAGGAGGCTGGAAAAACCTATGAAGAACGGTTGCAGGAATTGAGTTTGTCTAGTCTAGTGAAAAGAAGGACCTGGAGAGACATGATAGCAGTGTTCCAATATTTGAGGGGCTGCCACAAAGAAGAAGGAGTCAAGCTATTCTCCAGGAGAAGCACCAGGAGACAGGACAAAAAGCAATGGATGCAAACTAACCAAGGAGAGAACCAACCTACAGCACTGAGGAGAAATGTCCTAACAGTGAGAACTATAAACCAGTGGAGGAGCTTGTCTTCAAAAGCTATGAGTGCTCCATCCCTGGAGGCTTTTAAGAAGAGACTGGACAGTCGCTTGTCTGGAATGGTATAGGTTCTCCTGCTTGAGCAGGGGGTTGACTAGAAGACCTCCAAGGTCCATTCCAAGCCTATTGTTCTCTTCTGTTCTGCTTTGTTCTGTTCTGTATCATGCAGTCATTAAGCAAATCCAGCCATCCCCATTGATTTGCTTGTCGGAAAATGGCTGGTAAGTTTGTGAATGATGATTATGGATTTTTCCCAGCTTCTTATCTATTTTCCATTACAATTTTGAAATTTTGTAAAGCTTTCACCTTAGCCAGGCTGGATGCATTGCCCTCGGCAGTCCTTTTTGGACGGTTTAGGGCATTCCTATGCATCTTCGGTTGTGTCCATGTGGTGATGGCTCTATAGAAACTCTAAGCCATATGTTGCTTCATTGTTTTCTATATAAATACTCTAGACAGATTCTTATATATCCGATATTGAAGAAATTTCCAGGCAGGGGATATGAATGTTATTTAAAGTTGCTACTTTCGGATAAGGATCCGAAAATATCAATACCAATTTTGTGCCACCATTTGCACAATACGTCACACCATTATTAAGGTCTGAAAAAATTTTAATACGATGTTTTATTTTGAGAATTTTGGATTATACTATATTGTTTGGTGGTTTTATATCCTGTAAATATGGAAGTAAGATTGTTACTGTTGTTATACATTTTGATTGTGTCTGGCCTTACGGCTGTAATAAACAGATGATGATGATTATGAAGCCTGCAACCATCACAAATACATGCTGGTTGCCAACCACCCAAATTTCTGACTCAAGTGACCATGGGGATGCTGCAACAGTCCTAAATGCAAGGACCAGTCGTAAGTCATTTTTTTCAGTACTGTGGTCACTTTGAATGATTGCTAAATGAATGGTTGTAAGTTGAAGCCTCTGTGTAGGTGTTGAACTGGATACTGCCAGAAGAATGACAGCAAACCTTTATATGGTTGGCACACAAGGTGTGAGAACAAACAAAGAAGGTGCAGCAAAATCATGCACCAGCAATAAGAGAGTTACATCATTACACAGTGTGCCTCTTCCGGGTGCTATTGATGTTGTGAGTTCTTTTGACAACGGGTGGATTGTCATTACACATAGAGCTGGCAATCAAAATGGTTTTCACACCACAAGGCACTG